>NWUY0300038810.1:21972-36962 GCA_004151065.3 Larix sibirica
TGCAAAACTCAGATTCTTTGGGTGTGATTCCTTTCTGCATGTCCCAAAGGAGAAAAAAATCAAACTGGACAACAAGTTTGAAAAATGCATCTTCATTGTGTATAAGGATGGAGTGAAGGGGTGTAAGTTGTGGAATCCGACCACAAGGAAGGAATTTTATAGTAGAGATGTCATATTCATAGAATTCATATGTACTTTTAGGGTTGAAGAGGTCATAAGAGAAAAGGAACTAGAAAATAAGGAGCTTGAAATGAATTACAAAATCCTGGATTTAGATGAGCCGACTGACATCAGTAGGTCTCATCGAGCAAAGAACTCCGATCATCAGTAGGTCTCATCGAGCAAAGAAATAAACCGAAAGGTATAGTAAACAATATTTTTTCTCTGCTTTTGTATTCTCTTCCATTGAAGATGATCCTGAGTCGATAAAGGAAGAAATCAAATCGATAGAGGGTAAACTATGGAAAAGTTCCATCAAAGAAGAAATGGAGTCCTTGAGGAAGAATAAAAAATGGGATCTGGTAACATTTCCAAATGGAAGGAAACCCATTGACAACAAGTGGGTATTTAAGAAAAATACTAATGTAGCAAGACAAGTTGAGAAGTACAAGTCTTAACTAGTAGCAAAGGGATGTTCCCAAGTCTAGGGATTTGACTTTGGTGAGACTTTTTCTCTTATTGCAAATTTAAATTCCAACAGGGTACTATGTATTTAGATACAACATTTGATCTTGAGATAGAACAGATGGATGTAAAGAAATCATTTCTTCATGGCGATATTGAAGAATAAGTGTATATGAAGCAATCTGAAGGATTGATAATGAAAGAAGAAAAGGAGTTGGTCTTCAAGCTCAAGAAGTCTCTCTATGNAACATCATTACTTTGATCAATTACCTCTATACAGGAGGAATAACCTTTACACAGAAGGAAATCAAAGTGCTCACCTCTATACGGGAGGATCAATCTTGGTTGCACAAGATTGGTTTGGAGAATGTCTCTTGATGCTGTACATTTTACAGAAATGTTGGAAATTCGAAAAGGTTAGGCGTTACAAGTGAGACTGTAAGTCAACAAAAGTAGAGAAGAGAAAAGGATCTAAGGAAGCACAGTTGACTGGAATTAATCCTTAAATAATCATTCGAATGAAGAAAAAAGGGTTGTGTATTTGGTCCCAACAAGTACACAATCATAACATGATTCTTGGTTGATCGGATCTAGTGCAACGTTTCATATGACACCATGCAGAGAATAGTTCTATGAATATGAGCAATTTGACGACAATGATTTTCTTCTAGGAGATTATTCACTGGCTAGGATTGTCAAATGAGGTAAAGTTTGTTTGATATTAAAATATGGAAGGTGATGAACACTTATAGGTGTGTTTCATATCCAAGGTTTGGATCAAAACTTGGTTTATGTTAGTAATATGGGGAATGCAACTGTGCAGTCTATATTTGAGAAAGATACATGTAAGATGGTGCAAGGAGCGATGGTAATGATGAGAGGCGTCTGGAATGGAACATTGTATAAGCTATTGGGAAGAACAAATACCAATGGATGTGCGACTACAGTCTTTCCTAAATCCAATCATATATCCTCATGTCTAGTTGACTTGACCATTTTGTGGCATTAGTAGATGGGACACATTGGTGAGAAATGAATTCATGCTATGCAAACTAAAGGCATGGTCGAAGGTCTCTCGTGATTGTTCTAAAGAAGTAGACTTTAGTGAGCATTGCATTTATGGTAAACAGAGTCATGTAAGTTTCCCATCCAGGGTCACTAGGGCTAAGGAAATACTGGAGTTAATACATAGTGATGTGTTTGGACCAGTACCAGTCCCATCACTAGGAGGATCACAATATTACACCTATGTCAAAGATGATTTCTCTAGAATTACATGGTTGTAATTTCTAAGGAAGAAATATGAGGTCTTTGAGAAGTATTAAGAGTTCAAATCTCTTATAGAAAATCAAACTGGAAGAAAAATCAATTTGTTGAGAACTGATAACATAGGAGAATTCTATAGTAAGGTGTTTGACCAACTCTCCAGACAACACGATATAGCTAAACAAAACACATATCCATACATGCCTCAACATAATGGAGTGGTTGAAAGAATGAATAGAATGTTGATGGAAAAATCAAGGAGCATGCTTAGTAGAATTCTGGGTAGAAGTAGTTTACATGGCATGTTACCTGGTGAATAGGTTGTCATCAATGACTTTCGATGACAAGACTCCATATGAGGCATGGGATGGTAAGAATTCCTCTCTTGCAAAACTCAGATTCTTTGGGTGTGATTCCTTTCTGCATGTCCCAAAGGAGAAAAAAATCAAACTGGACAACAAGTTTGAAAAATGCATCTTCATTGTGTATAAGGATGGAGTGAAGGGGTGTAAGTTGTGGAATCCGACCATAAGGAAGGAATTTTATAGTAGAGATGTCATATTCATAGAATTCATATGCACTTTTAGGGTTGAAGAGGTCATAAGAGAAAAGGAACTAGAAAATAAGGAGTTTGAAATGAATTACAAAATCCTGGATTTAGATGAGCCGACTGAATCTAATGAAAGAGGTGGAACAACAAACCCCGATCATCAGTAGGTCTCATCGAGCAAAGAACTCCGATCATCAGTAGGTCTCATCGAGCAAAGAAATAAACCGAAAGGTATAGTAAACAATATTTTTTCTCTGCTTTTGTATTCTCTTCCATTGAAGATGATCCTGAGTCGATAAAGGAAGAAATCAAATCGATAGAGGGTAAACTATGGAAAAGTTCCATCAAAGAAGAAATGGAGTCCTTGAGGAAGAATAAAAAATGGGATCTGGTAACATTTCCAAATGGAAGGAAACCCATTGACAACAAGTGGGTATTTAAGAAAAATACTAATGTAGCAAGACAAGTTGAGAAGTACAAGTCTTAACTAGTAGCAAAGGGATGTTCCCAAGTCTAGGGATTTGACTTTGGTGAGACTTTTTCTCTTATTGCAAATTTAAATTCCAACAGGGTACTATGTATTTAGATACAACATTTGATCTTGAGATAGAACAGATGGATGTAAAGAAATCATTTCTTCATGGCGATATTGAAGAATAAGTGTATATGAAGCAATCTGAAGGATTGATAATGAAAGAAGAAAAGGAGTTGGTCTTCAAGCTCAAGAAGTCTCTCTATGNGGGAGGATCAATCTTGGTTGCACAAGATTGGTTTGGAGAATGTCTCCTGATGTTGTACATTTAACACTTTGATCGTGGCCACATCTGAGCCCTCACTTTATAACCCTAAGTTTTTTAAGAGCCACAAAGGGGCACTTAGGTTACTATCTGGGTCGGTAGAATCAAGATATGTTGGTGTTGTGTCCTATCATGAGGAGGATGGTCTCTCTCCATGTTCTACAACTTTAAATGATGTTCGGTCATATAAGGATGTTCTTCAATAACAAACGCTTCTTGTTTACACCTCTTCAAAGCCTGAGACTAAGGTCTGCTTGTTAGGTGATCTGGTCCCCAATCCTAATGTAACTGTGAGAAAGAAACCCGTTGGTAAATGGAAGAAGTCTAAGGTTGGGGTTGTGTAGAGTGGATTTGCTATATTGAATCTGTCTAAGCCTATCAAATCCTTTTTGTCCCCATTACAAGGATGCTCTCTTAAATCACTATATGTAGAAGCTTTGTGAGATGAATTTAGGCCCCTTAGAGCTGAGAAGGTCTCTGAGTCTATCTCTTAATGATCATTATGTCATTCAATGTGCGAGGAGTAGGGGGCTCTCCTAAGTTTAATGCCCTCAAACGATTGTTGGAAGTGACCTCTCTAGATATACTTCTAATTCAAGAGACGATGGTGTCTGGATCAAAGGCTAAGGAAGTATTCTTAAGACCTCTTCCTAGATGGTAATGTTGCTTTGTGGATACTGATGGGTAATATGGGGGTTTGTTTTCATGCTAGAACCCTCAAATTGATAATCTTAGACCTTTTATGTCCTATGCAAGCATTTTGTCGGTGGGTCATTTAAGGGACTTGGATTAGTCTTTAAAGATAACTAATTGTTATGTTCCTCGTGTTGGAAGACAATATTTTTGGAGGGGAGATGGAGGATTGTGGCCTTTTGAAGGATTCCTCTCTGATTCTTGGTGTAGAACTAATTCTGTCAATTTTCTCCAGGGAGATCTAGGGTTCACATCCACGTCTAGACCCCTTGTCGGGTTGGTTCAATCATATTTTCCAAGTAGCAGATCTTATTGATGTTGTCCCTCTTCTATTGGTCCCCACATGGAGAAATGAGAGAACATGTGAAGCCGGGGTGGCCAAGAGGTTAGACATGTTTTTAATGGTTGTTGGGTTAACCGATGTGGTGGATCATTTTAAATCATGGGTTGTGAATGTTAAAATCGTTGATCATATGTCAATTTGTCTCAAGTTGGAAGTTGGTTCTTTTAGGGTTAACTATCCATTCAAATTTAACCATGTCTGGAATGCAGAGGTAGACTTCACTTCTTGGGTTAGGAATAAGTGGAGGGAATTGGAACACGTTTATGAGGGTATAATGATGCAGCGATTGACGTTTAAATTACAAGTGCTTAAAGCTGAAGTTATACAGTGGGAGAGGAAGAAAAAATCTAACTTAAAACAAGAGCTTATGATTGAGGAAGAGATTCACTTGAGCTATATAGGAAACTGTATAGGTTTTTTTTTTGAGTAGGAAAAGGAACAATTAGACACCTTGGAGGAGAAAAAAATGTGGATTCTGAGGATTAAGGAGGAATCCTGGAGACTCAAAAGCAGGGCTATATGGTTAGCACAAGGAGATCTAAACACTAAGTTTTATCATAAACATGCAAATCATAGAAGGAATTATAATGTTGATTGGGACTTAATGGATCGGAATGGGCATAACGTGTCTACTCAAAAAGGGCTAGACGATGCAACTGTGACCAACTTTGGTTCACTTTTTCAGAACCCAGGTGTAAATAATATAGGTGCTCTGTTGAAACTTATCCAAAGTTTTCCTAGGTTTTTCTCTGATGTTGATGGGTAGACTGTAGGGGGTCCTATAGCATTGAAAAAAATATGAGATATTTTAAGGAAAATGGCTAATTCTAAGAGTCCAAGACTCGATGGCTAGATTGTGGATTTTTTCCTAGAGTTCTTTGACATTCTGGGAATTGATTTGCTGAATGTTGTGGAAGGATAAAGAGTTCAAGGGTTTGCTTTTCGAGCTATTAATGTTACTTTCATTGCACTTATTCCTAAAAGTGCCATTTCTACTTCTTTTAACTATTATAGACCCATATCCCTTTGTAACTTGATATACAAGGTCATAGCAAAGGTGATTGCTAATAGAATCAAGCCTAAACTATTCGAGTGTATGTCTAAAGAGCAATTTGGTTTCTTAAACAATAGACTAATTTTTGATGTCATTGGAGTTGCTAATGAGAGTCTCCATACAATAAAGGTCAAGAAGCTGAGAGATATGATCTTGAAAATGGACCTAGTTAAGGCTTATGATAAAGTTGATTGGATCTTTATAAGGTTGGTCCTTCTTCAGATTGGTTTAAGCCTAGAAGTGACTGGCTAGATCATGGGAAGTGTGACTTTTGTCAATTTTGTTGTTCTCATAAATGGATCACCTTTTGGGTTCTTCAAAATCTATATGGGTCTTAGACATGGACGGCCCCTATCACCCATGCTTTTTCTCTTGATTATGGAAGGGTTGAGTATGTTAAAGTGACAAGGAAAAGAGTGAAGGAAGAATTAGTGGAGTAAAAATCTCTTCATGTAACTTTATTTCTCATCTTTTGTTTGTAGAATTGGGATTGTGGAGGAATGGAGAGATTATCAGGAGATTATTAATTATTTTTGTGATGCTTATGGTATGGATATTAGCTCTCAGAAATCTAGTTTTATTTGGAATGAGATAGATGAGATGGTCATGGATCATGTATAAGGTCTCTTACCCTTTCCTATGGAATCTATTAATTTCGGTATAAAGTACTTAGGCTATTTCTTGAAGCCTGAAAATTACTTGAAAGAGGACTGGTTGTGTTTAGTAAAAAATTGAAAAGAAAGTGGATAACTGAAGCTTTAGATGGTTGTCCCCAGGGGGTAGATTGACTTTATTAAAATCAGTCCTGGAGAATATTCCTGTTTATTGGCTATCCTTAGACAAAATTCCAAAATTCATTTTAAACAAGATCATATAGAGGGTGATGCGTTTTTTTATGGATAGGTAGCATGAATAAAGAAGGGGTTCACCTTGTCAGATGGGATACTATATTTGTGCCAAAGAGGTTTGGGGGCTAGGGACTGAAAAACATCTATTGGTTTGGTCAAGATTTGGCTATGAAGAGTCTCTGAAGAGGGTTGTTTAGAAAAGGGATTTGGAGTGAAATTATTCAGGAAAAATATTTAAAAAATCAACCAGTGATTGATTGGATCAAGAAGGGTCACAAAAAGGGCTCTATGGATTCTAATATTTGGAATGGGTTAACTGCGACCTTTCCTAGTTTGGGATCCTGGTTTGCATGGAAAGTGGGAAATGGGTTTCAAATTAGATTGGGGGTGGATCCATATATTGGTGGATATGGGACTTAGAAGCTCTTGTATGACATTGTTTCATCCTTGAATAACAGGGGTCTCTTGTTTTTGAATAAAGTGAAAGTATTGATCCAGTGCCTTCAACCACTCAGTATTGGTTATGAGCTGATGATATGGGGCTAGAATGAGACTTAGTGAAGAATGGGACTCCTATCTTAAAGGATTAAATCATCGTGGGATTAGGTTCTTAGGGATAAATGACGATATTGCTTGGTATTGGAATGTCTCTATAGGTCAGGTAAGTCTAATATTTACATATGAGGCCATCTATTTTTATTTTTTGGAAGCATATGATAAATGGTGGTATAAGCATTTGTGGAAGTGGAATGCACCTATTAAAATGAAGTGCTTTTGCTGGTTAGCTTTGGAGAATAAGATAATGACTTGGGATAATTTCCTTCAAAGAAGAGGTTATAGTTTGAACTGTTGCCCTCTTTGTAAAAGAGGTGCTGAATATGTGGATCACCTTTTGGTACATTGCTCCTTTACTCTACATGTTTGGTCAGAAGAAGCAAGGAGTCTCAATTTATCTTTCAGGTGGGCTCATGGTTCTTTGAAGATAGTCTAGATCTTTGGGCTTCTTATGTTGTTAACTTTATTGATTTTTCTTTGTATTTATTTGGGGGATTTGGAGGCACAAGAACCTGGTTCTGTTTGAGAATGCTCAGATTCGTAATTTCAGGGTAAGTGCTAATATTGTTGGGATGTACAAAGAGTATTAAAGGAACACTGTGGTTAAAATTCCTAGGATAATTTCTACTCCCTCATTCTCATAATCTATTCCCATTGGGGCACTGCGGTTCTGATATGGTCATCAGAGAAAGTGGTACCCACATGTACATTATATGGATGGGGTGTGGTGAAGGTACTTACACACGAGTTGAGCTTATGGCACTTTGGGGCATGCTTTAATTTGCCTTTTATAAAGGAATCTTGTCCCTCCAAGTTGTAGGTGACTCTAGAGTGGTCATTGATTGGGAAGCAAGTAAATCAAGCCTATAGGTGGCTAACCTAGTACATTGGATGCACAAGATTACAAAGCTTTAGGACAACTTCAATATCATAAATTTCATGCACATATTCAGGCAGTACAATTATGAAATTGACACTTTGTCCGAAAAAGCAAGTGGACCGTTGGAGGGCCAATTGTACTATGAAGAGTTCTAGGACAATTAAGTGATATCAAAGGGGTGTCTATAGGCATATTAGTTGGTAATGCTGTGGTTTTTTCTCCAGATCTGCAGGGATATTGTGGCTCAGTCTTAGTATTTTAGCTGCTTGTATATGTGCTTAGATCTTGCTCTTTTTGCTTTTGTGGACCATATTTTATGAACATTTTGTAGTGGTTGGGGGTTCGAGGATCTGTTACTCTCCTTTGGAGTTTGTGTATCGATTGAAAGCCTCTATAAATTTTGTAACTATGGGTCTTTTTAGACTTTTTTTGTTTTTATTATGGACAATATGTAAATGATTAGAATTTTCAAAAATTAATTAATATTCAATTTGTTAACATTCCGTACAGTTATATAACCGGCATACTTAGTGGCATTTTAACATTTTAATGAAAAACCCTAGCCCTACGTTGGTATATAAATAAGGTGTTGAACAAAGTGTGAACAAAAGCAAGAGAAGGGGGCAGGGAGGGCCTTGGAGCGGTAACATGTGGATGATCAATGGTTTCCAAGCATTACCCTGAAGATTTTCCGTGATGGTTTATGGTTTTCAATCTGAATGCTGCTCGGCTAACAAGAACCTCCTTCTCTTTGCGGCCTAGTGATGTGGCTGTGGTTGATTTGGAATGGGTTTCTCCGGTTCCATTGATCGCTCTGAAGGCCGAATCCTTCTTTCTGATCTTATTTTGGTTCAGGTCGACATCTATCTTCTGTTAGCCGTAATCAATGGCGGATTTGTCTTTTAAATGGGTAATCGTATCGGAATAAATTTTGTGTGTATCCCCATCCTACAGGTATGCCTTGCGTGCCCTCATCTGGTTCTCGTTTAAATCTTGGCAGAAATTGGGGTTAAAGTAGAGGGGCTTACCTTTTGCTGGTTCTCGTTTAAATCTTCGCAGAAATTGGGGTTAAAGTAGAGGGGTTTAATTTTTTTAAAGCTTATTCTTAACTATCCTACATTGCAGAGAGTAGGGTGATGGTGAATGCTTTTCTATCTCTTCCGGTGGCTCTGTGTTGAAATTCTGCCGATTGGATTAGGGGTTTTATACTGGATATCGGAAAGAATGCACTACATGTTCATAGATAGTTTTGAGAATCTCTATTAATATTCTTGTGAAAAATACTGTCCTTGTTCTCATTTGATATCAAACCTGTATAAATAGTATATTTTCTTTTAACTCCCTTATATCTCATTTTCTTTATGCTATTCATTGTCTAGTTTGATTGGCATACTCAGAAGAAAATTTATGTTCAGATACACGGCATTTTACAATTTTATGAAATTAATACCATCTCTTCTTTCACCCGCATGCATCTCATTTTCTTATTCCTGTGTATAATTTGATTGACATATTGGCAAGAAAATCCATATTTAGCTTTAGGGCCCTTTACACTTGTGAAGGTACGGTTTAATTGTTTACTTTGTTAATTTGTAAATTGTCTGGGAGCACTTTGTAGAGATGGCATACTCCCGAAGGTATCTATAGAAAATCATATGGCTTTACTCACTCCAAGGCTTTGTTTCTAAAATCTACCTAAACACTTAAAAAAAAAATTATTTAGTAATATGATTGTATGTGCCTCTTTATTGTTTCTAGCTTGTAATGAAGGGCCAAAGGCAGATACGGAGGGTTGGATTAGAGAATCTGATACCTATCTATTGTCAAGTCAAATTTTATTATGAAGAATGCCTTTGCACGTGGGTAGATGAAATCTTCCTCTTAGATTTTTGATTTCCATGTAGTGGATAGCCATTTGTGGGGCTCTACAAGCTTTGGCCACAATCTATTGAATATGTGGATGTGACCATTATCCTTGAACTGGATGATTTAGTCAATCATATGAAAATGAAAATCACTAGGTGGCCTAGGGGCCTTTCATTTGGCTCTTAGAGATGAGTGTGTCCTCGAAGGAGAACTTGGAATCCTATTCTTGATGGGGACAAGAGTTGAGGAGGCAAGGTTGGAGAAGGGCATAGATATGTTATGGGGGGTAAAGCTAGTGACACAAGAGTGTAATGCTAGTGGGAAATTGCCCTTTCTATATGATGACATGGTGCAATTTGGAAAAGCTAGAGACATCTATGAGAAGGTCGAGGTGGTTGTTGTTAATTGTTGTTAATGGGGAGGAGATTGATGTATAAATAGGGACATGAGAGGGGTTATAGAGGGAATGTAATGGTCCCATGTCGGCTCATAACTTAAACGTGAATCTTTTAAACATCGAGAAGGATCCAAATTCAAGAGGTGTAAACATTTTCTTAATGTGTAAAAAATTTAAGATAAAATTTTTTATATCTGTCATGTTATTTAATGTATGTAGGCTCATAACTTAAAAAAAAAAAATAAATTCATATAATCCTAAGGTTGCTACAATCCATTGAAGGAAAGGTATCCAAATGCATTGCATTTTTTATGTTATTTTAAAAGGAAAAATTGAGTGATTATAAACCTTTTCATATTTCTTCAAAATTTATGGTTTAAGTTTCTACTCATTAGAAGAACCTTTGAGTCTAGTTCCCATAGAAAAGGGATTATTTTATTATGATTCTCCAACATAATGATATGGTAACACATACCTTAAAATGCAATATAGATTTTAAAATAATTTCTGCATTGGCGTAATAGAATCAGAACTAAAATTAATCTATTTCAAGATATTACTTTTGAGCACATCTTCATACAGAACAATACTTTTGCTGATATATTATCAAAGAATGCCTTTAACGGAGCTGAAGGAGTTCTTTATTGGAAAGAATACAAGCAAGACCTCAAATCCAGTGATGGATCTGTGGATCTATACAATATCTGAACTAGATAGATGTAGATTTTTGGGATCTTTTTTGTGATGATATCACTCGTCCTCATAAAAGCTAGTTATGAAAATAATTTAAATAATCTGTTTCGAATTTGTAAAAGTTTTATGGATGAAAAACTCATATCAATAATATGCTTTTTTTTTTTCTGAAAAAAATACCTTAAAATGCAATATAGATTTTAAAATAAAATGCAATATAGATTTTAAAATAATTTTGATGTATTGTCCACCATTACTACTCATATTAACAATCTATAAGAGAAATAAAGAGGACAAAAATGGAGAGGTCCACTTGCACAACTCAGTGGATTGCACACACAAATCTGAATAATGAAGGAAGACCTCATCAAGATGACACATTGGATTATACATACAAATTTGAATAATGGATGAAGACTTTGAAAAATGGAGGAAGATTTCATCAAGATGATACACAATTCTGTTCTTATTTTACTAATTGATCTTAAACACAATAATGATCTATATTTCATATAATTTGACCTTTTACAAACTCTGAAATGATTAAAGATAAAAACATTATTATAAACTAAAAGCTCACACAACAAAATAATTCACACATAGAAATACCAACGAAAAAATGTTGTATTTAGAAACACTATAAAGTCCATCATACAAAGAAGATAGTTTTCAAACTAGCAACCTTAGGATGCAACCTTGAAATCTTGACATCATAAATGAAGCTTTTCTAGAAACAATATAGAATACTTCATGCAAAGAAGATAGCTTTCAAACTAACAACGTTTGAAATCATGAATAAGCATGAGATCATAAAGGAAGAATAAGCATGACATCATAAAGGAAGATTTAGTTACAATTCACGAAGATGAAAAAGAATATGAGTAATAAATAAGCTATCAAGTTTATATTAACACACAAATATTAATAATGGGTTAATTTGATCACACAAACTTGGACAAATTTTTTAATAAGAATATGCTTTAATAGCAATCATAGTATATTTTAAGTTTTCGACAAATTTTTTAATATGAATATGCTTTAATAACAATCATACTAGTATGATTCTTTGTGAAGAGGAGCCATCTAAAATTAATTTTAAGAGGTTCATAGTTATTCATCCAATACGAAATATTTTCCTTAGACATAATATTTACGCCGTAGGCGTTCACTACGGAGAAGTGTGACCTTTTACATCAGAAAGATTCTTTATCTATGGATCCAATGGAATCTTGTCGCGTGTTTTGCCGCTTTCGCGTACGTTGACCAGATCACGTCGACCGTGTCGTCGAAATTATTTGCATTACTTTGTTCCTTTCACGCAAACCCTTGTTCGTGTCGCAGCGATTTGTAGACTTCACGTCGATTAAAAATCCTCTGATAGATTCTTCGTCTATAAATCCAATGGAATTCTGTTGTGCGTTTTGCTGCTTTCACGCACGATAAGATCACGTCGATCTTATTTGCATGATTTGCATTACTTTGCAACTTTCATGCAAACCTCTGTCCGTGTCGCACCGATTTGCAGACTTCACGTCGACTAAAACTAAGTGTCCATTAATTCGATGACANATCTCATTTTCTTATTCCTGTGTATAATTTGATTGACATATTGGCAAGAAAATCCATATTTAGCTTTAGGGCCCTTTACACTTGTGAAGGTACGGTTTAATTGTTTACTTTGTTAATTTGTAAATTGTCTGGGAGCACTTTGTAGAGATGGCATACTCCCGAAGGTATCTATAGAAAATCATATGGCTTTACTCACTCCAAGGCTTTGTTTCTAAAATCTACCTAAACACTTAAAAAAAAAATTATTTAGTAATATGATTGTATGTGCCTCTTTATTGTTTCTAGCTTGTAATGAAGGGCCAAAGGCAGATACGGAGGGTTGGATTAGAGAATCTGATACCTATCTATTGTCAAGTCAAATTTTATTATGAAGAATGCCTTTGCACGTGGGTAGATGAAATCTTCCTCTTAGATTTTTGATTTCCATGTAGTGGATAGCCATTTGTGGGGCTCTACAAGCTTTGGCCACAATCTATTGAATATGTGGATGTGACCATTATCCTTGAACTGGATGATTTAGTCAATCATATGAAAATGAAAATCACTAGGTGGCCTAGGGGCCTTTCATTTGGCTCTTAGAGATGAGTGTGTCCTCGAAGGAGAACTTGGAATCCTATTCTTGATGGGGACAAGAGTTGAGGAGGCAAGGTTGGAGAAGGGCATAGATATGTTATGGGGGGTAAAGCTAGTGACACAAGAGTGTAATGCTAGTGGGAAATTGCCCTTTCTATATGATGACATGGTGCAATTTGGAAAAGCTAGAGACATCTATGAGAAGGTCGAGGTGGTTGTTGTTAATTGTTGTTAATGGGGAGGAGATTGATGTATAAATAGGGACATGAGAGGGGTTATAGAGGGAATGTAATGGTCCCATGTCGGCTCATAACTTAAACGTGAATCTTTTAAACATCGAGAAGGATCCAAATTCAAGAGGTGTAAACATTTTCTTAATGTGTAAAAAATTTAAGATAAAATTTTTTATATCTGTCATGTTATTTAATGTATGTAGGCTCATAACTTAAAAAAAAAAAATAAATTCATATAATCCTAAGGTTGCTACAATCCATTGAAGGAAAGGTATCCAAATGCATTGCATTTTTTATGTTATTTTAAAAGGAAAAATTGAGTGATTATAAACCTTTTCATATTTCTTCAAAATTTATGGTTTAAGTTTCTACTCATTAGAAGAACCTTTGAGTCTAGTTCCCATAGAAAAGGGATTATTTTATTATGATTCTCCAACATAATGATATGGTAACACATACCTTAAAATGCAATATAGATTTTAAAATAATTTCTGCATTGGCGTAATAGAATCAGAACTAAAATTAATCTATTTCAAGATATTACTTTTGAGCACATCTTCATACAGAACAATACTTTTGCTGATATATTATCAAAGAATGCCTTTAACGGAGCTGAAGGAGTTCTTTATTGGAAAGAATACAAGCAAGACCTCAAATCCAGTGATGGATCTGTGGATCTATACAATATCTGAACTAGATAGATGTAGATTTTTGGGATCTTTTTTGTGATGATATCACTCGTCCTCATAAAAGCTAGTTATGAAAATAATTTAAATAATCTGTTTCGAATTTGTAAAAGTTTTATGGATGAAAAACTCATATCAATAATATGCTTTTTTTTTTTCTGAAAAAAATACCTTAAAATGCAATATAGATTTTAAAATAAAATGCAATATAGATTTTAAAATAATTTTGATGTATTGTCCACCATTACTACTCATATTAACAATCTATAAGAGAAATAAAGAGGACAAAAATGGAGAGGTCCACTTGCACAACTCAGTGGATTGCACACACAAATCTGAATAATGAAGGAAGACCTCATCAAGATGACACATTGGATTATACATACAAATTTGAATAATGGATGAAGACTTTGAAAAATGGAGGAAGATTTCATCAAGATGATACACAATTCTGTTCTTATTTTACTAATTGATCTTAAACACAATAATGATCTATATTTCATATAATTTGACCTTTTACAAACTCTGAAATGATTAAAGATAAAAACATTATTATAAACTAAAAGCTCACACAACAAAATAATTCACACATAGAAATACCAACGAAAAAATGTTGTATTTAGAAACACTATAAAGTCCATCATACAAAGAAGATAGTTTTCAAACTAGCAACCTTAGGATGCAACCTTGAAATCTTGACATCATAAATGAAGCTTTTCTAGAAACAATATAGAATACTTCATGCAAAGAAGATAGCTTTCAAACTAACAACGTTTGAAATCATGAATAAGCATGAGATCATAAAGGAAGAATAAGCATGACATCATAAAGGAAGATTTAGTTACAATTCACGAAGATGAAAAAGAATATGAGTAATAAATAAGCTATCAAGTTTATATTAACACACAAATATTAATAATGGGTTAATTTGATCACACAAACTTGGACAAATTTTTTAATAAGAATATGCTTTAATAGCAATCATAGTATATTTTAAGTTTTCGACAAATTTTTTAATATGAATATGCTTTAATAACAATCATACTAGTATGATTCTTTGTGAAGAGGAGCCATCTAAAATTAATTTTAAGAGGTTCATAGTTATTCATCCAATACGAAATATTTTCCTTAGACATAATATTTACGCCGTAGGCGTTCACTACGGAGAAGTGTGACTTTTTACATCAGAAAGATTCTTTATCTATGGATCCAATGGAATCTTGTCGCGTGTTTTGCCGCTTTCGCGTACGTTGACCAGATCACGTCGACCGTGTCGTCGAAATTATTTGCATTACTTTGCCCCTTTCCCGCAAATCCTCGTCCGTGTCGCAGTGATTTGCAGACTTCACGCCGACTAAAAATA
>NWUY0300038811.1:9859-21360 GCA_004151065.3 Larix sibirica
AACACCTCCTACAAAATCCTCACTAAAATCCTTGCCAACAGAATGAAAAAGATCATGGGAAAACTCATCTCTGACACTCAAGGGGGATTCATTGCCAGGAGACAAATCTTAGATAATATTATAATGGTTCAAGAAGCCATTCACTCCAATACTGAAAGAAAGCACCAAGGAATGGCCATTAAACTCGATATGGAAAATGCTTTCGACGGAGTCAATCATAACTTCTTATTTGCAATAATGGAAAAGTTTGGTTTCTCGAAAAGATTTGTCAGATGGATTAAAGCTTGCATAAACTCCCCTTCGATTGCTCCCCTTATCAATGGTAGACCCTCCGCTTTCTTCCCTGCCACTCGAGGTCTCCGTCAAGGCTGTCCCTTGTCTCCCTATCTTTATCTTCTAGTGGTTGAATCTCTCAGCAGGAAACTTCATTCCCTCCAAGACTCTGGAGATCTCAAAGGTATAAGAATAGTTAGAGGATTCAGACCTGTCAACCACTCCCAGTTCGCGGATGACACTATCCTACTCGGTGGTGCCTCAGTCAATATTGCAGCTAATTTCAATCTGGCTCTCTCCTCATTCCTCTCAGCTTCAGATGGCAAAGTAAATTTCCGCAAATCCAGGATCTATAGTTGGAACTTTCCTGCAGGGAACTTACTCAGGATCGCCAAGACCCTTGGTTTCGAAGGAGTTGGAGATTGGAACTCCTTCAATTATCTCGGTGTCCCCATTCACAAGGGAAAAAAAAAGCAACAGACTGGCAAGGAATTATTAACAAACTCAAAAATAAAATCAACTCCTGGGGAGCTCGATGGCTGAATCCGGCTGGAAAAATGACTCTCATCAAGTTGATTCTCTTTGCGTATCCCTTGTACTCCTGTTCCATTTCCCTCGCTCCTAAATCTGTCATGATGGAAATCTCAAAGCTCCTCAGGAACTTCCTCTGGTAGGGTGGCAGGTCCAATGGGGGAAAAAAATTCCACCTCGTCAGTTGGGATATGGTATGCAGGCCAAAAGAGTATGGTGGAATAGGAATCAAAGATCTGGCATTAATGAATCTATCTCTCGGGGCCAAGATCCTCTAGAGACTAGTCACAGGGAAGAAAGCGTGGTGGAAGGAGATTTTCTACAAAAAATCCATGCACGGTAGTAGAAGCAGATGCATTGAGAGCATCAGTCAGGACAAGAAAGGAACAAGCATCTGGAACCTTTGCAAGAAGGCGGGCTTCATCATCCAAAGCAAACTCTCCTGGACTCCTAGCAACGGAAAACAAATCAACATCTGGAAGGACAAATTCTGTGAAAATCCTCCTGCTAACTCTCTCATATCCCTTCACGAGTTAAAGGAATGGATGGAGCGTGAAAACATCCACACTCTCTTTGACCTTTCATCTTGGTCACCAGATGGGAAATGGCTGGGGTGGATAAAGCCAAACCTCCCAGAGCAACTACAACGCGATTACTTTGATCTTCTCTTCAGGTTCCATGGAGCTATTCCCATACACCATTCCATGAAAGACAAGCGCAGACGGGGGAAAAAAGGAGTCTACACAGTGAAGGATGGCTACAATTTTCTTGACAGTCAAGAGCACCAAAGCAATAAAGACTCAAAATGGATTCGAGTTTGGAACAGAGATGGGATACCAAAAGTGAACTTCTTCACTTGGACCCTTGCCCACAGAAAAATTCTTACTGCAAAAAACTTAAAGAGAAGAGGGATCGAAGGGCCAGCAAGATGTGTTCTCTGCAAAAACGCTGAAGAAACCATTGACCACCTCTTTCTCGAATGCAATTTTTCCCAAGAAGTTTGGCACCAAGCACTTCGAAGTATTCACCCAAACCTTATCTTACCCACGGACTAGAACAATCTCTTCTCCTCCTGGCACCATTATTACCCCAACTCCCTCTACAAAAATCCTGACTTCAAATGGGCCTGGCTTGCCTTCCCCAAATATCTCTGCTGGAAAATATGGAATGCTAGAAACCATGAAATATTTGAAGGTGTTAGCACCACTCCTGCCAAGATAGCTTCTTCTGCAACCGTGCTCTGGATAGAAGCCCTTAACTCCATAGGATTGCACAACCTTTGCAAAGAACCCCTCACGGTTGAAGAAAGAATCTAGGCCTCTAACCTCCTGACCCCCTCTCTCCCTCTCCTCAACCCTCCCAAGCAAAAAATTCAGGACTGGCACATGAGAATGGAAGCCAAGGATCTACAATCCTGGATCAGAACTCTTGGCAGTCACATCCTTTTTTTCGACGGAGCCTCCAAAGGCAATCCAAGGTTGGCAGGTGCGGGGGGGGTTTCTCATTGACCCCGATGGAAACAAAATGAACGACTACGCTTGGGGAGTTGGTCGGCGAACGAATAATGAAACCGAGTGGCTCGCCTTAATAAAAGGAATGGACATAGCCAAAAAGAATGAAGTCCAAAATCTGACAGTCTTTTGGGACTCCATGATAGTGATTCGGGAAGCCAGGGCAATGGCAAACCACCGTCGGAAGCCTGCCACAACCTTGCATCATCACTTCAACCTCCTCGTCAAAGACTTTCACTCCATCTCTCTCCTTCATATCCTAAGACACAACAACAAAAGTGCCGATGCCATGGCCAACATTGGAGCTGGATTGAACTGTGGTCTAGCGATCATGCATGGCCAAGTCTATGAAAATATTTGGGTTCCTTAATGCTTGATATTCTGCTTGGGTATCCTACCCCCCCTCTTCCCCCCTAATGGATCTTCACAACCTAATTCTAAACATCCCTAGGTCTAACCCTCCTCGAATCCCTTGCATTAACTACCAAATCTACTCCATCCCCGTAAGCAATCCCCTCACGTCTCCTCACCTGATCTGGCGGCCACCCACAGTCCTCTCCACCTGGCTCGCATGCGTGCATTTAATATTGACGAGGCCCAAGGATCCCAAGCTCTATTTCAGGCCCGAAGGTGGTAACCTCTCTGTAGTCTTCTCGTCTTCTCACTTTGTCTGTAGCCTGCAATTCTTTAGAAAAGGTGGCGTGCACCATTGGTTTGGCCCCTCGTTCACTAACCTGCTCTATTTACTTTACCAGTCTGCTCGGTCTAGGTGCTCTGCAAGCATGGATGAAGGAAAGCTCTGCCCCCCCACCCTGAATTGTCGTAAGTGCCGTGGGAAAGAGCACTTTGGGGGGAACAATACTAAACAGT
This sequence comes from Larix sibirica, assembly GCA_004151065.3. NCBI lineage: Eukaryota > Viridiplantae > Streptophyta > Pinopsida > Pinales > Pinaceae > Larix > Larix sibirica. The sequence continues at coordinate 13,045 of NWUY0300038811.1, forward strand.
GCCTGTCAGATATTTTTCATGGTAATGGAAATGTTGGTGTGGAGCTCGGCCAATTAGGCTCGTCAAAGAAAACTCATCGCAAACAACCTACTGCAGACGAGGTGGATAAGTGCAGAAGATGGATNTGAACGACTACGCTTGGGGAGTTGGTCGGCGAACAAACAATGAAGCCGAGTGGCTCGCATTGATAAAAGGAATGGACATAGCCAAAAAGAATGAAATTCAAAATTTGACAGTCTTTGGTGACTCCATGATAGTGATTCAGGAAGCCAGGGCAATGGAAAACCACCGCCGGAAGCCTATCACAACCTTGCATCATCACTTCAATCTCCTTGCCAAAGAATTTCACTCCATCTCCCTTCTTCATATCCTTAAACATAACAACAAAAGTGCCGATGCCATGGCTAACATTGGAGCTGGATTGAATTGTGGTCTAGCGATTGTGCATGGCCAAGCTTATGCAAATATTTGGGTCCCATAATTCTATATCTCCTGCTTGGGTTCCCCGTCTCCCCTTTATCCCACCCCTCTTTTCTCCCCTAATGGACCTTCACAACCTAAATCCATGCTCTCCTAAGACTAACCCCCCTCAAATCCCTAGCATTAACTACCAAATCTACCCCATCCCCCTTCGAAATCCGCTCAAGTCTCCTCACCTGCTCTAGTGGCCACCCTCAGTCCTCTCCATCTGGCTCACATGCGCGCATTTAAGTTTGACGAGGCTCGAGGCCTCCAAGATCTATTTCAATCGCAAAGGTGGTAGCCTCTATGCAATCTCCTCGTCTTTTCACTTTGTCTGCAGCCTGCAACTTCCCAGAAACAGTGGCGTGCACCACTAGCTTGGCCTATCGTTCATTAACCTGCTCTGGTTGTCTTCTCTGTCTAGGCGCTTTGAAAGTATGGATGAAGGAAAGCTCTGCCCCTCCGCCCTAAACTGTCATAAGTGCCATGGGAAAGAGCAGTCTGGGGGGAACAATTCTAACCGATGCCTGTCTGAAATTTTTCACGATAATGTAAATGCTGGTGTGGAGTTCGTCCAATTAGGTCCATCAAAGAAAACTCATTTCAAACATCCTGCTGCGGACGAGGTGGACAAGGGCAGAAGATGGATTCCTCTTGAGTCAAGTCTGGGACAAGGCTTCAGAGGTTCTGGGCTCATTGGTATTGATTCAAGCTTGTTTAATCTAGGGGCTCACGCCACTCAAACGGATGTAGGACGTGGGCCTCTCATGCAGCAACTCTGTGGGATCCTTGAGGAGCCATGCAACAAAAATTGGCAAAAAACTGTGGGTGATAATAGTGGTTGGATGATGGAATCTCCTCGTGGTCAAAGCAATCCCTCCCCCGACTTTTGTCTGCAAGTTTCGAACCTGGAAGCACAAGTTCGCTGGCTTAGAGGCGACCTCATGGATATGAAAAAATCGATTTCTCACCTGGCCACCTTCGTTCAAATCTCCATCTTTGAAGTCCGCAACAGCACGGGTAAGACCAAGGACCAATTTGAAAAATTACTTGGCAAATATGAGTCTCTCTACAGTTGTCTTAGGATTGTGGAAGCTAAGGTTGACTGCGTTCTCACCAACAGAGGAAACGACCCTTCTATTATCCTGAACCTTGATGATAAGAACGCAGGAACCATTACTGGAAGTAAAGAAAAAAACTCCCGCTCCCACTATGGAAACTGAGACATTTTACTCTGTTTTTTTGTGTTATGATAGCCACTCATGGCTTGACAGTTATGTTATTTACTAGTTTTCAGCTATGTATGTTTTTTGCTGGGTCATCTTAGGACAGTTTGTTAAAGTTTACAGTTGTACCATGCTTATAGTTTTGTTTGAAAATCAAGGACTGGACAGACAGAAGCAAGAACCTTCAGCTTCTTTTTTGAGGGAATAGTCCCCCTACAGCTATGTACTTCGTTCTCCTTTTTTAATATAAATCTCTTCAACCGTTTGTGTAAAAAAAAAAAATATTACCAAACAAGAATGTAAAACTTAGTTTAAAATAAAATAAATATAAACTTATTTTTATACTATTTTTTAATGAAAAGATTTTAATTTATATTAAGTCACACTTTGAATCATATTCTCTTCACAAAACTATTTGTTTTATAATAAACTAAGTATTATGGGAAAAAAAAAGCAGTATGGTTAAAAAAAGGGAAATTAAAAAATGGATGTGAGAATTACCTTGAAATAATGAAGCATGAAATAGAAATACCTTTAAACAATAAATATGTTGTTGCATAACCAATAACCAAATGTATTATCCATCTCTCTTGAGAAAAGATGAGGTTGATGGATCAAGAATATCCCATTTTATATCCTAATGGATATACAGAGACTTGTGGTATTATCAAGTCTCCTTAGGTCACTCGAAATCATTTACAAGCTTTTGAGTTGGAGACCACTCACCACTTACATTGGTATAGCCTCCAAGTTCTCAATTATGAAGGGAAAAGGAAGGTTTATAAAAAAATATTTTCAATGGATAAATCATAATATTGGATCTTTCAAGTCAATACAAAACTCACCTAAAAATCAATAAGAAATTATTTACTTAGAATTCATAGTCACTATGAAACACAAGCCAAATCTTACTTCAACTAAGTAAATCTCAATGTTTTGACATAGATTAATGACAACTAGTTTTAATCAAGAGTTTCAAATCAACTTTTGGGAGATGCTTATAACATGCAAGCAAGACAAAGTGATACTCGTACATATGGATATGTAAAGGAGGTAGATCTCAAACGCATGGAGATGGAAATAAATCAATTGAGATAAGTTTACTCAGGATTTAAGGCTTTTAAAACCTCATTGTAGTTGTGTTCATCAATTCCATTCTTTATAGTTAATTCATATTTTTAATCATGCATGTAGTATTACTATGAAGTTATTTATTTCCATCTTACTATTATAATTATGTGCATTTTAGTTTTATGATGTTATCTTGTGCTTATTAAACTTTTTGTGCATAGAGAAATTTACTAGAAGCGATGCAATGTTAGTGCATTTGCAAAACATGAAGGAAAATAGTTAGCTAGCTAAGCCTAGCAAGAGAAGATGAAGAGGGAGATGAAGTGATCAATCCATGGGGTTGAGAATATGTGAACATAATTAAGTAATTGAGTATCCAATAGTAAAATCATGCTTCCATCATGGCATGTGTATGACAAATCCTCCTTCAATATATAGTTGTGCTAGAATCAAATGAGATGCGAGAGCAGGGAGGTGAGGAAATTTGAACAATACAATAGTATTGAAATGGAAATTTGTGATTCCAATGCTTCAATAAAACTAATAGTGAGAATACAACCATTCAATTACCCAAAATTAATGGAGGAGAGAGCCTAGACCAGAGCAATTTATAAGCATGGATAAGAGTAACAAAACGCTAGTGCAATTTTCAGCATTTTGTACTAGAAAAAGAAGGTTCAATTACAAATTGTGGAGAAAGTAGGGAAAAAGGAAAGGAATTACCTATAAGCATCAATTCCGACACATCATGGAAGTTCCCATCGTGGACAATATGACTTGAATGCACAAGAAAACGAGAGAGATCTATTGTCCAAATCATGGGACTTGTGCTCAGGGCATGTGCACAAAGAGTCAAAATGGTGTTCATTGATAAACCTCACATTGAGTAAGCAAAATTGTAATTATTAAATAGTTCAACTAATTATTTTCCTCATGATAAGGTTGAATAATCAACATGAGGACAAAGGCAAAATATTGCAAAGGGTTGAGAGCCCAAGGAATATGAATAATTATGGAGGTTGGAAGGTCAAGCACCATGAGTTAATAAGATAAATTGGAGCATCGCCTTCTAGTAATGGTTTCTCTTTCATCCATTGTAAGTTATATACATGGGTAATGAAGACTATTGTTAGATACTATATTTTTACTCTTGAAAAACTATGACTAATTGTGAACTATTTTATCTTTTCCTAGTCCTCCTAGTGTTTGTGGATGTGGGCATTCTAAAATGTGGAATAGTATTTCATCAACAATGTTTATTTTGACTTAGATTTTGTTGATTAACAACTTATATGAAGCAATGAGTCTTTAGACAACTTATAAATCATTCTCACTTACTCAAAGCCTTTGATTTTCATATGCTTTATTCTCCCTATTATTATACACATGATCTTGTTTCATTTTAGTGTGCTGGTTGTATGACAAAGAAGTGTTCTTAGAACCCAAACCATTTCTCTTTGAGAGGATTTAAATTTGGATTCATTTACGAAAAAGTAGTAGTATATTCCTCCTACTAGCAATTGTATTGCTAATTCTTGTTATAACTCCTAGTTAGGATTGAATTAGGCACATTTGATATTGCATTCATCCATTGTATATTAGTGGCATGTCATTTAAACTCATAAAATATAAAAAGTATGAAAACCAATCCATAATTGAATGGATTTCCATTTGAACAGAGAAATATAAAATTGGGCCCTTTCACTAGATAATCCTATGAATGAGATATTGAAGGGTCATTTTCCTAATATGTCTAAATGTTGGCACTTGAAGGAGGGGATGGCAAAGCACCTTGTGTAGGGATATTTTTTCTTTGCTTTCCTGTCACATGGATCTACCCAAAATCCCTACATGAGAGGTAAACACTACATTGGGATTGCAAGGATCTTTGCACAACCTTCAAAAAAAGGCAATAGAATATTGGCCAACATTTAATGGTGAAAGGAGCAAAATTGTTTTTTAGTATATTAAAAACTAGGAATGTATATTGTATTTGCTTAATATTTTGCATGAAGTTATTATCTATCAATTGTTTCCATTTACCTTTGAAAGAAAAGTGTAAGATTGGTACAATGTCTGAACTATTTTCACGATTCAAATTTGGATCCAGTTTAAAATGTTTTTTTCAAATGATCAAAATGACTCTAATTGCATGGTTAAAATGATAATTAACTAAAATTTAAAAATAAATAGAAATAGAAAATGATGTTAAAGGCATATATGTAAGATAGTCTCTCATAATAAAATTTCAAATCAACAATACATAACTATAAACCTCAAGTTAAAACTCCCTTGAACATGAAAAAGAAAATTATTCTAAATTAGATTGATGGATTTCATAATAATGAAATTACCTTTCTTAGCTGACCTCGTCTCACGGTTTGTATTCTGATTAGGCTCAGTTGATGGAGCTCAAAGGGGATGATTGGATAGTTCCTCGGTTTAAAAAAAAAAATACCTTTCTTAATATTTGCAAGGTTTCTTCAACACACAATCCAATTTATGGTGAATGTCTTGCTTTGAGTGCACGCTACCCCAGTTGTAGTGCTTCCAAATCAAGAAAGAGAATGTAGTATGCAACCCCATGAATTGTTATGGAGAAGACTCATTTATTTCTTTTAAGGATTTACCTTATGTAGATTTGGACTTACTTGGAGCTATATAGAAACATTCATGTCTGGGATGTCAAAAAGGATAAAAAAGATGAGAATGTTGACTTGGTTTTTAAACTTATTAACAATCTTTCTCTAGGTAACGCTACTTGGTAAAAAATGTTCAAAATATGTATATTTATGGAGTTACAAAAATTAATTCTTCTTCGAATTTATTTTCTTATTTTTGTAGTTGACTAATGGTAAGTTAAGTTATAAATATTGATAGTTTTTTAAGATTATTTTATCATTTTTTACAAAAACTTATAACCATAATTAAGAAATTTTTCTCTTATATAGTTTTAAAGTCCCTTTATCCCAATTATTTATCAATATACCATAATAGATATTGGATTAATAAATACCCTCTTGTATGTATTCATGTAGTATTTGTGGAGCTTTAATAGTGATCCTCAATATCTTTCTCATATGAAAAACTAAAACACTACATAGACAAGCCTCTTTAAATTATTTGATTATGGAAGAATCTCATTTAACACATTATGAATTAAATGGCTTCATAGGAAATGAACAAGATGACACTGTGATGGAGAGAAGCCATGCGATATAGAATTTATCCACTTGCAACAAAACTGAACTTGGTTCAAATCATGACACATTCATGATGCCTAATATCAGTGATCAAGTAACATAGAATGTGTTAGATGATATGACATCACTTGAAACCTAACACATGATCACTTCATGGATGCAATTATTTTTTAACAAAGTTTGAAGACTAAATCTGAATCAATTAACATTCAAAGTTTTAGATGAAGATGGTTTGTTTTTTAATCCTTTTATTTTCATTTAGTGCACCTATACATGCATAATCTAAATCCATTCCTGATGTTAACCATCTATCTATTTTGGTGGTTATATTGTCATTATAATTTCACTTGATTTGATGTTAACCATCTATTTTGGTGGTTATATTGTCATTATGATTTCACTTGATTTGATGTTAACCATCTATTTTGGTGGTTAGATTGTCATTATGATTTCACTTGATTTGTGCATATNAATAGTGATCCTCAATATCTTTCTCATATGAAAAACTAAAACACTACATAGACAAGCCTCTTTAAATTATTTGATTATGGAAGAATCTCATTTAACACATTATGAATTAAATGGCTTCATAGGAAATGAACAAGATGACACTGTGATGGAGAGAAGCCATGCGATATAGAATTTATCCACTTGCAACAAAACTGAACTTGGTTCAAATCATGACACATTCATGATGCCTAATATCAGTGATCAAGTAACATAGAATGTGTTAGATGATATGACATCACTTGAAACCTAACACATGATCACTTCATGGATGCAATTATTTTTTAACAAAGTTTGAAGACTAAATCTGAATCAATTAACATTCAAAGTTTTAGATGAAGATGGTTTGTTTTTTAATCCTTTTATTTTCATTTAGTGCACCTATACATGCATAATCTAAATCCATTCCTGATGTTAACCATCTATCTATTTTGGTGGTTATATTGTCATTATGATTTCACTTGATTTGTGCATATGAGAGTTATATTAGGTGTTGGAGTAGGATTTAGATTAATTACTTTTTATTTCGTATATTAAATCTTCTTCCAATATTTTTATTATTATAGAGTAGTTTATTATTTTCATGTTATGCTCCTTGACTAAGTTTAATTTCCTATTACGAGGATTTTTTCCAGTCGCCATATTTTTCTCTTCTCATCCTATAGATCATGGTTTGATTTAGGTGAAGATATAACGAATACTTTGACAATTAATATAGTGTGGTCTGCATGCATTGTATCAATCATACACTCACAAGTGCACATATATATATATATTTTTTCTTTCCCTATAACCTAAACTTGAAGTAATTCTAAATGGCTTAAGTAGGATGAACATAGCTATGTATCATTGCTACCATGGGATGGTCGTAGTCCTCCTATGGACTTAAAAATCATTTCAAATTTATAATTTGTTGATTTCTCTTGCACATAGGCTTGATGAACAAGATAGCTTATAAAACGAAGCCATAGATGAGTTGATAGTGTGAAAGGTGAAAGTTAGAAGTTTAAGGATTAAAATCAAAAGGATATACTTGAAATACCCTATCATGGAAAATATTAAATAAATTCCAAAATAAGGTGACCATCCTCGTTAAGCTTATAAAAGGTCACTTTTTCATGCTCATAAATTACTAAGCAATATATTAAAAAAATAAAAGGTTATGAAAAGAAGTTAAGTTATTGCGGGGGTGATGTGGCCAATATTCATCAATGCTATGGATGTATTTATGGCAATGGAGAAAGGTATGTGTTGTTTTGGTGACTCCATTAGGTCTATGGTTGCTTAAGGATATTGGAGAAACACCTGATAGATATTCTATTCTATAATTGGGGAAAATTTTTACACCTAGAAGTTAACTAGGCCATGCGATAATTACTAAAACCCCAATCATTGTTTCATGCTTAATTTATTGAACCTAATAAAAAACAATTATTTGGTATAGGGGTCAAGTTTGTAGGGTTAATTTACAAGAATGATCATTGGTTCTCGGCCTTGCAAAGAAACCTTGCAGCAAATATGTTTACATTTCAATCCTTATATTGTCATGAAAAGCAAATAAGGTTTTTCTTTTCTTCATGTTCATTGTTCAAGGGTTCTTATCATAGATTCATGGGTTCATCTAGTATATCACCATTTTTTAGGCCCCCCAGTAGACAACAATCCTTCTGTACTAGGAAACCCCACAAAAGTTTTAAATCCTTATGTTATCACCTTAATTTCGCACACATGCGGCATTTCGGAAATTATTATAGAGAAACATCATCAACATACAGCATGCAGCTCACAAGGCTTCTTCATCGGCAAAATCAACATGTTAAACAAAGCAGTGAAGCATTAAATCATAA
>NWUY0300038818.1:0-13860 GCA_004151065.3 Larix sibirica
TGATACTTTTGAGCAATATCATAAACAAGGGAAGCAATGGAGGCTAAAAAAAGATGATGGTCAATATATCGAAACAAGGGAAGCAATGGAGGATGAACTTGTGCAGTGCTTCGAAACCATCATGAAGGAAGACTGACAAGATAGATCTGAATACATTAGGAAAATTACTAGACACATCCCTAGGTAGGTAATGGAAAACCAAACTGAGATCCTGTTGAAACCTGTTTAACTCCAGGAAGTGGAGGATGCTGTTAATAAAATGAAGGATGGAAAGGCACTGGGATGTGATGGTTTCACTACCAATTTCTTCCACCATTTTTTGGATTCAATCAAATATGAAGTCTGGAAAATAGTGGATGACTCTCGGAAGGATAAAGGAGTCCTAAGATCCTTCAATTATACATTTCTTACTCTCATCCCTAAATAGGATCGGGCTGAGTCCCCTTGAAAATTTAGACCCATAGCGCTCTGTAATGTCATTTACAAAATTATAACAAAGGTGTTAGAAAACAGGCTAAATCCTCTCCTTCCAGACCTAGTTTCCCTTGAACAATCATGGTTTGTAAAAGGGCTCCAAATTTTGGATGGAATCATTTTGGTCCACGAAGTCATCCATTCCCTAAAATTCACTAAACAACTAGGTATGTTGTTGAAGCTTGATATTTCAAAGGCCTATGATAAACTAAGCTGGCATTTTATGAAAGAAATTCTTGAGGCCTATGGTTTTCACCAGGATTGGGTTTATTGGATAATGAATATTACTTCCATATCCTTTTTCTCTATCCTCTTGAATGGAGCCCCCACTAAAACTTTCAAACCTTCGAGGGGTATCCGACAAGGTGACTCTATGTCTCCCTTTTTGTTCATTCTTATGGAGGAAGGGCTGAGTAGAGTCATCAAAGACATGATTGAAAGTAGGGAACTCAAAGGATTGATTCTTCATACTGGTTTTGAGACTATCTCCCACCAACAATTTATGGATGATACAATGCTGATGGGACACTTGTTGGTTCAAGAAGTGAGGACCCTAAATAAATTCCTGAGTACTTTTTCTAAGGCTTCTAGGATAGAAGTGAATAACACTAAGTCCTGGGTCTTCTCCTTTAACACTCCAAGGATTAACCAATGGAATATACTGCGTATCCTGGGATTCCAAGGGAGCTCCCTTCCATCCAAATATCTTGGAGCTCCTCTAGTTGAAGGGATGATCAAGAAAGTCTCCTGGGAAGAGCTTCTGGAGAGAATGAGAAGGAAATTGGACAACTCACCTTATAGTCCTCTCAACCTTGAAATCAGAGTGGTGTTAGTTAAAGCAGTGCTTCAAGCCATGCGCATCTACCTTTTCTCTACTTTGGATGCCCCAAAATCGGTTTTAAAGCAAATCAGGACAATCCAAAGACAGTTCTTGTGGGGAGTAAACCATGTCAAACATCAATGGGTATTGGTTAGCTGGGACACTGTCTATAAAACCAAGGCTCATGGTGGTCTTGGGCTGAGAGACCCAGAGAAAAATAGTAAATTCCTAGGTGCGAAGATATGGTGGCACTGGGTGTTGCACAAAGAGGAACAATGGGAAAAAATTTGGCACAACAAGTATGCTCAGGGGAAACCAAAACAAGATATCATAATATTTAACGAAAATATGCAAGTATCCCATATCTGGAATTTTGCTCATACGAACAGAAGGATAATCCAAGAGCATAGCTTCTGGGAAATAAGGGGAGGACAGGATGCCAATTTCTGGAGTGACTCTTGGAAACAAATGCCAAAGATCAAAGCTCAACATGAGCTCCATACTAGCTGGTCCAAAGCCAAAGATTCAGGATTGATAAAAGTCCGATAATTTTGGAGAGAAGAATAAGCAAATGAGGAATTTCATGAATGGTAATCATAGAATTGGTGGAATCAAAGATTCCCAGCTGATGATATCCCCAAGATTATGGAGGCCTTGTAGGATCGATGCATTCGCATCCAAAATTTCCTGGATAAATTGAGATGGGGGTATAAGTCAAAGGGGATTTATAATACTAAAGAGGCTTATGATCTTATCTTCAACCAAGAATACATGCATCACAGGGAGACCTAGAAGGTGATATGGAACTATAATCCATGGCCTAAAATCACTACCTTTATCTGGTTGGTCTCGTATAGATGAATTCTGATAGGAGAGAATTTAATGAAAATAGGCATGAATGGCCCTTTTTGGTGCGTTCTATGTGAAGGTGAGGAGGAATCGATGAATCACCTCTTGGAATATTGTCCTATGGCTTTATCCTATGGCACTGTGGAACTAAAATATTTAGGAGGACGCACTAGGTGAGAGTACAACCTCAACAAACGATTAAAGTATGGGATAAGGAGGCTTACAAAAATATGGGTATTCTTAAAATATGGTTCATGTTTCCTGGAACCTTGATGTGGGAAATTTGGAAGGAAAGAAACAAGAGGATATTTGAAGGAAAGAAAAATCTTCCTCAGACAATTTGAAACCAAATCAGTAAGCATATACAGGATATTATCAAAATTACCTAATGGAATGAGAGAGATTGGGAAATGGATGATAACAAGAAGCAGATTTTGGTTGGATGGGGAATGGATTTTTCTCCATAAGGATGGAGAAAATTTAAGGAAAGGAAAGCAGCTCTCGCCAGTCCACATATTTGGTACCTTCCTCCAAGCGGAAATTTCAAGTTAAACTTCGATGGCGTTTCTAGAGGGAACCCAGGCTAGGCTCGTTTTGGAGGAGTTTTCAGAAACAGTGAGGGTGGTATTATCCATTTCTATCGTGGGAATATCAACCAAGACACTAACAATGTGGTAGAGTTGGAAGGTTTACTTCATGGAATCAGACTCTCAATCCGCAACAGGTGGGAACCTCTGGTCATAGAGGGTGACTACCACATCATCATCCAAATGGACAAAAACTTGCAAGGAGGAAAAAAGGTGTCTAAAGTCGTGAAAGTTGGCGCATGACATATTGAGTAGAGTGGTTGGTTGATCTCATCCGAGGACGCCATGCCTGGTCCTTTTCCCACATCAAATGTGACGGTAACAAGGTGGCGGATTTGCTGGAAAACATCGAAGAGTGAAGTGAAGCGAGGATTGTGGAAGGACAATTGTCCAATGAAGGAGGTAATGAATGGCATATTCAGTGTTCCCACTTGGAGGCCCAAGAAATCAGGCTTTATCGAGAGATGATGGGGCACACGATTCAAGAGTCGAATTACATGTCTAGGGAACACATGTTAATCCCAACCAACACCTGGATTCATAACCACCAACCCTCATTGCTCGATGCTGGTACCTCCATATTTAATTAGGACATGAGTTCCCATGAAATCCCACCGATTATCAATAATGGGGGAATCCTACAGCCATCTCCGCCAATTGGAGGGCAAGGTACGACAAACCACAGAGAGCAGTAGAGATATATGCTGGAGTACCATGCTAATAAATAGCAAGTATAGAGGAATTAGTATGGTTAACCGAATTGGGATGAGAAATCCGGATATTTATTCGAGGCATGCGCTCCATCCTCGCATTTTGCTTTCTCATTTTCTGAGGTGGTTTTATGTGAGCAAGCAGGAGCTGGTGTGGTTTCAATTGCAGTATTGGGTAAATATTATGATGGATCCTAAAAGGAAAGAGAGAAAGGGAAAAAAGTTGATGTTAGAGGTAGGAGGAAGCCCTCCCAGGAACTAAGGAAAAATGGGAAGGTGACCGATTTCTTCAGAGAGCATATTCCTCCACTAATTCATGAATAAATTTAGAAGGTCAAACATGATCTGTGGAATCAAGTGCATGCCATGAACATGGAAACAGTCAAGGAATAGGTGGAATATTGGATTAGTGATCCTGGAACCATGACCGAGAGACTCTCTGCCTATGACCGTATGGTCACCACCTACTAGGTAACAAAGGAACTCCTGGCCCACGTTCTGATGGACAAGGAGAATAAAGCTATGGGTGAGGAGGAACCTGTGAAGGCCTGGAAGGAACACCTTCACAACAAATGCATGATGCATAAGAAAATAGACCATATTGCTCTAAAGCTTGGTCTGATGCCGAATATTGATGGTGCTGAGGCTGGAACTTCTACGGCTCATCCTCGGGGTACCTTCCCTAGTCACGGTTCGTTGGTCCAGCCTGCAATTGTGGAATATAACAAGCAAGGTGGCCTTCGGTCGGGGACCATGATCCACCAGAACGTCACCCAGGCTCAGAAGTGAAGGGTCTTGGGTCTGTTTTTTTGGGTTAGGGTTATATCTTTGTTATGTCTTATTTTGTCTAGGTAGTTTGTTAGATTCTAGTGGCCTTGTTATACAATGTGATGTGTATTGTTGCGGCTTTAGTATTAATTTCCATAGTCATGTTGACTCTTTTGTGGGTATTATCAGGAAGAATTTGAATTTGATAATTGTACTGGGGTTAACAGGGAAGATAGTTTTGTAGAAGGGATAGCTAAACGAAAAAACAAGTAGTTAAGGAATATGTGTATATAGTCATGCAGAAAATTTGGGCATGCTAGGCCTTGTAAGTCCTGACCTATATGTACTGAAGTTTTTTTTATAATATAATTTTCTTTCTTACAGAAAAAAAAACATGCATCGATGCTCCACCTCTGTGTAACACATTGATGTGTCCTCACAAAAAGCCGCATCATATGTCAACATCCACAAAAGGCCCCACAAAATAAAATATCCGCTACATTTGATAACGGATATTTATCGATGCATTTTTATGAAATAATTCATACCAGTGTGTTATATAAATATATGCATACTAGTGCTTATGAATTCAATAGGGACCACTGCATGAGTTTTATTTTTTTAATTTTTGTATTTATTTTTTATACGGTGTGACATTAAAATTCAAACCACCCAGTGCGGTTAATGTATATATGCACTAGTGTGTCCATGAAACAAACACACTGTATATGTTGAAAATAAAAATTTTAAAAATCGCACAAGTTATTTTTTCCGTAAAATAAAAAAGGGGTAGCAATTTTAAAATTGAAGACTAATTCTAAAAGGTGTTTAAAATAAAAAAAACCTAAACATCATTTCATTCTTCGACTGAAATTTTGAAGGGAGGGTTTTGAAAGAGAGACTTACGTGGAAGGAGTATGAAGCAACCAGATTATTCTGTGGATCGAAATTTGTTAGGTATGATGAATCAAACTAAACCCTGCATTATAGAAATTTCGAGTATGTAAAATATTACTATTTTTATTTGTTTTACCAAAATGGATAGGTAATTTTATTATTAAAAAGAGAGGATAACACCCCAAAATTACAACAATATAGCCCAAAACACGGCCCAAGGCCTGAAAATCCAGTAACCATATGAATAGAGCATTCAAATCCTCAAAATTCCCAATCTTCCTTCTATCATCTATCTTATAGAACTTATATTTATATTGTCTAACAAACTAACCTAACAAAATTATAAAAGAGCAATACATAACCACCCTAGAAATGAAAATCCCATGGAACCTAATCTTCAATTTTTATTTGTTGTAGTATGAAGGAGGAGCCCTCTACGGAGTCTCATTACCTCTATTGTTGCTGCAATGCTTCCACTTTTTGTTCCAGTTTTGCAATCTGAACCTTTATTGTCTCAGCCTGATCATCATATTGGTTGCATTGATCTTTTAAAAAATCCCATTGAAGCTGGAATTCCCCCCTCTCATTGTATTGTTATTGTTCATATTCATCATGCCACTCCTCCCGACGATGCTCCCTGTCTCTAGGGTCCCTTTCCATCCCGTGGAACTGGCATTTGAGCCTATGTAGTCTCCGAATTATCCAATGTATAACATTCCTAGTGCAACAAAAGGCCTTTCCAACCCCACCATCACTATCCATTCTCGACACTGAACGGAGACTATCACTGATATCCACCATCACCTTGGATATCCAGTCATCTTGGTGCTGCAGGAACTTGAAGAAAAGTAAAATGTTACTTGGATTAAATTTTAGGTGTCGTCCTAAGTTACGATTAGTAAGTAAAGAGTGCCAAATAAGTTACTAACCATTGCAAGCTAATAAGTAAACCCCTATGACCTATCTACTAGCATAAATTTAAGTATTATTAAATGACCTTAAGAAAAACTAATTGATCTTGCTAGATGTTATTAATATCTTAGCTCCAGTAAAAATGGAGAAAAATCTTTAATAAAGAAGTTAAGTCTTTCTCCTCAGTTAAATGATGGGAGAAAGATAATTTTAATTTTATCTATCTATATATATATATGACCGAAAATGATTATTTTAGTATTATTTTGTTATTTATGATTATGCATCCATATTAAAGGTAACAAAGATATTGTTATTGTTATTAAAATAAATATGAAAGGAATTTTTATATATTTAAAAAAGAAGAAGGAAAGACATTAATTTTAAAATGTGTGTTTATATATACATACAAATGAAATAAAATGACTACTTGAATTATGTTTGTTTATGTGATAATCATAAAAGTGATAAAAGAAAAAGAAGAGGGAAAAAAAAGGAGAAAAAGCGAAATAGTAAGGTGATTTCATAAAAAGGACTTTACTATAATGGAAGATGACTAAACAAATAAAAAAATGCTTGCTGGGACAAGATGTCATTATTTCATTTCAAAAGAAAGTATGTTGTGAGAAATAGGTTTTGTTTGTTTCATTTAAAATTTCCTTAGAATTCTTAATTGGTGAGTCTGTTTCGAAGATCAAATCCGATACTTTCTTGGGTTGGAGATAGATGCAATTTCCCACTATGAGAATATTCCCAGATCCATCAACCGATTTAACAACTTCATTGACATTCTCCTCAGCCACAGACTCCACACAGATCTGCAATAATTCTTTGGGGGAAATGTTGGAGTGGGGGATCTGCCGTAGTCTTTTTATCAGAGAATCCTTTTGCATGAGCCTAAGGAGCCTCCTCCCTTCCTCCGAGGATATCTTCCCTTCCCAACGGTGGATGACGTTTAGGTGCAGTCTTTAAACTAATAATGTTATTAATAAAAAAAAATGATTTAATGTTTTCGATGACATGTAAAATTTTGGAATTTTTTTTAAATATTTTTTATTTCCATAAATTAAAAACTTCCTACAAGAATTTATGTCAAATCCAAAGTATATTTTACCAATAAAAAAATATGATTTTCCTTCAAAAATTAGAAAATATATTTTCAATTTTTAGAAATTCAATTTAATAGTTATTTATTTACAAACATTACAAAATTTTACAATAAATAACAATAAAATTAAAAATTAGTATAAAGTCAAAAGACTTTAACTTTGAAATGAAAAATATATCCTACCTTGACCCTGAATAAATACTTATAACTTTAAAAAAATTACACACATAAGAATTATATACTTTTACATGTACCGAAAGGGAAAGGGCGCACTCTTTTATAAAGCTTATCCATTAAATAAATTAAATTTTGAATATCGAATAAATGGTTTATGAAACAGTTAGGGTGTCCCTTAACTTGAGGAAGGCGACTCCAACTAGATGAGACACACATACTAAGGGAGAGCCCCTCTCAAAGCTCGAGAATTGTGAATATTGATGGATAATCAATGTAACCAAAGAGGAGGAAGGGAAGGTACGGAGAAGAAATGGTAACAATCGCTCGCTCTCCATTTTTTTTTCTTAAAATTATTTTAATATTTGCGAGAGCATCTTAAAAGTATTCATTCCACGAGTTAATAAGGGGGAGCATCTTTAATTCTATCTCTGCTGATGCAAAGAAGTTGGAAAGGGTGAAGACATTGGAAGCTTGTTTCCACGAGAAAAGTGCAATCCGAGTAATATTGCATCCAATTCTGGTTGACTGTATTTCATTATGTCTTTTTCTATAGGTAAGAGGAGTGACTCTATTTGGTTCTATTGTTTAATTATTGAATGCAATTTGCTGTACAAGATAGAGGGCATCTCAGTGTGAAAAGATTTGTTTATTTTCTTTATTTTACACTTCTCGGATGATGTGTTTCTTCAAGGAGGTGTTGAGGTAAATTGGTTTGTTTCAAATGTTTAAATATGTGCCCTGATAGTAAATAATAATAACATGTTGATTTAATAAATTTATCAAATCTTATTGTGTTAAGAGGTTGATTTTATATATGTTAAGTGGATAATCATAAAATGGATTTGGCCACATTGTGGACGAAGAAAGTTAAACAATTGTATGTTATTTTAGTAATGAATATGTACTCCTAATACAAGGGTTCTTTAGAGTAAATGTTTTTGCAAAAGTAGATGGTAGTTGGTTTTAAAATAAATGGGTTATTATTTATTTTATGTGCTTGAATGTTTAGGCCTTAATATTAAACAAGATTATAATTTGTTGGACTAGGTGAAATTATAAGTTTAAATGGGAACTAAGTAGTTTATCAATATTAGACATACACAACGAAAGTAGACATGTTGACAATAGTGTTAATATCATTTGAAAGAATGATCAAGTAGAAGTACATTAGATGTATGTGTATAAGGATGTGGTTTGGATAAATGTATAATTAACTGATGATGTAATTTTTAAAAAGGAATGGATTTTCTTTGGATAAGAATGCTTTAATACTTAAATAGAGCAATATGAATAATAGTCATGACTTTATGACATTGACTTGATGAGAGAAAAGATAGGGTTAAATATTTTAGATTCCCAATGGTAAGGTTAACTAAATAGTCTAAAGGTGATATGTTCATGTGCATGGCCTCTATTTAGTTATAAGATTTAAAATCTTTCATAATGAAACATTAGTTGAATTTGACTTAAATAATAAAATGGTTTCTTATGTTATTCCATATATATATATATATATATATATATTAGATAAATCGTGACTTGTAAACAATGGCACTAACTTGTTTGGCTATTTGGATGATGTCTAAGGAAAAATTCCATACCCCATCTTCCAAATTAGTAAAGAGGATTTTGGGTACATTACAGTCAAAGAGAACCCCACCCGCACCTACCACCCCTGGGCTCCCTTTAGTTGCCCCATCGAAGAAAAGTAAGACCTTGTTCTATTTTTGCTTCTAGAGAACAAATTCTTCTTCATTTAACCTTAATTCCCATTTTCTGGGAGCAGGGGGGAGAAAGAGATGAATTCTTCTTGAGATGGAGGGAGGTGATCCATTCCATTTCCTCCGACAATAACTTAGAGGAAGGGTCTTGCAAACTACTCTTTTCTAAGAGATACTCGGAGAGGAGCAGGGTCGCTTTTCTGGCCACTAGGGTAGGGGTGTACTGGAGGTTTTCACAAATACTTTTGTTACAGGAAAGCCATAATTTCCAACAAATAAATTTGGGAAGAGTCAACCAGATTGCTTTGAGGAGGGGTTTGTTCTAAAGAGATTGGGAATAATCCCTATCTTACTTTTTGGAGTAGCTCATATGGCTCCCAAGACGAGATTAAAATTGATAAAGTGGGCCCAAAGCATCTTTCCAAGTGGCTATGGAAAATGGATAGTGCACTATGAAGTGGGAGACTATTTCCTCTTCAACTTCACATAGGACACATCTAGAAGGCCCCACTACTCCTCTTCTTTTAAGGTTCTCTCTAATCATAATTTTTCCATGAGCTACCAACCAATAGAAGAAATTAACTTTCGGGGGAGCATTGTTCTTCCACACATTCCCCTAAAGCTTCGAGAAAAGGGGAGGTACATTACTAGAGCTGTAACAATTCATAGACATGCTTGACTGTATAGGTCCCACTCCTTTCTCTCCATCTTCTTCTATCTCCTTTTTGGGATCCTAAGCGGGATTTTCCTTTCAACCACGATTTCAGGGAGGAGAGATCTTGTTTTAGTTTGTCCCAGGCAGGCGGAAATTGCCAGTCAAGCCATAGGTTTGAGCCACCCTACCATTTTCTTATATTTGAAACTTTGGAAATCACATTATCCGATAACCACCTTTGGATGTCTTGGAATTTTGGAAGGGACCTTAATGGCGGGTATTGGAGGATAGGGTCTTCCCAAAGCCGAATTATATTCCCACTACGTGGGATCTAGTGCAACTTACTGTGAAAGATGTTCAGGCCTTTACACATAACTTCCATATTATTTTTCATTGATTGGGATTAGGGGTAGAATCTAGGAAGTGAAGGTAGTGACCCCTTAAGTGTTTCTTCGGTAACACTTGTGAGACCCAGGCCTTATTATTCTCCAATGTTTTCCATAGTTGCTTGGCCCCTAAGGTTAAGTTAGTGAGTTGGATATCTCTTATTCCCAAACCTCCATGGTTCACTATCCCCTTAACTATGTTCCAACTGAAAAGAGAGAATTTATGCCCAAACTGTTTACCTCCCTTCCATAGAAAGGACCTGAACAACTGATTTATTTGCATTAGAACCAACAAAGGGGCAAGCAGGACGAAGCATAGGTACAAGGGCATGGAATTAGCCACAATGGACTTAATTAGATTCACTATCCCTGAAATATTTAGCCAATTTAGTCCCCACTGTTGTGATTTGGTGGAGATTTTATCAATAATTTCTTGCAAATTCCCTTTTCTCTATCTATTATAGGAGATCGGGACTCCTAGGTACTTGAAATAATCCTAGAATCCTGATCCCTGGAAGCCAAACACATGTTCAATACCATCCAGTAGACGAATTGTAGTGTTCCAACCATAGATGAATCTCTTCCTCATGTTAATTAAGCTACTAGACGATTTACAAAAAATTTGCAATATTTGGTTAAATATTCTTGCCACAACTAATGAGGCCCCCCCATTAGTTAGGTATCATCAACAAACTGTGAATGCTTGAGTTCTTTCACATTTATAGCCACTTGTATACCTTGAATTTCTCCTGACTCTCTTTCTTGGTCTAGAGACCTGCTCAAAGAGTCCACCATAATGATGTATAAAAGTTGAGAGAGATTACACCCTTGACGGAGTCTCCGCGACCCTCTAAAGTATTTTGTCACTCTTCCATTTACAAGTGGGGCTATCCATGGTTTTCCAATGCAAGCCTTCATCTAGGATATAATCTTATCATCAAAGCCAAATTTCGTTAACACCTTGATGAGAAAAGCATGTTTGACCCTGTCAAAAGCGTTGGCCATATCCAATTTTAATGATCATTCCTTTTTCCTTCCTACTCCCGCTGGAGTGGATGGCTTCTTGAACGAGGATAATTTTATCCAAAATATTATTTTATGCACAAACCCACCTTGATTTTCTGAGATAATGGTAGGGAGAAACGTTTTGATCCTCTAAGAGATGATTTTAGAAAAAAAATTGGAAGAGACATTGCAAAGGGAGATTGGTCAGAATATATCTCCCTTGTCACATCTACTTTTAGAATCTCTTTAGTAAAAGGTGTTGGAAAGGGATCTTTGATGGTTTCCAATTTGGCATGCAAAATTCCACTCAAATAAAATCTTCACATTCTTCTTCTTACACGCCACTATCAATTATAACCATTTACATTTATTTATTAGGTATATAATCCCAACATCAATCATCAATCATCTTTTGAATATCCTCATGTATCATGGCTTTGTATTTCATGTTCATTCAATGTAATCATTAAGTAATTGGTTTTGGTTTCTAGTTGAAGTTCAAATTCTTTTGGAACACCCTATGGGTCAATCAACTTTTGAATCTCCTCATGTATCATGGCTTTGTATTTCATGTTCATTCAATGTAATCATTAAGTAATTAGTTTTGGTTTCTAGTTGAAGTTGTCCAAATTCTTTTGGAACACCCTATGGGTCATGATAGTTGCAAGAAAATACATCAGTGAACTCCCTAAACAAGGTGATAAATCCAACCACTGTTTAGAGATCCCAACAATATGCAATCTCCATGTACTTTGGTTGATCGTTTTCTTTGAAATTGTTAATCTTCTTCAATGGGCCACTTCTAGTGTCATGCCATTCCCTGTTTATCATAAGATTTCTCATCCACTTGTCAATCATTTATATATTCTATTGTGTAAATAGTGGGAACAAAATTAGTCTCCTCAACTTGTAAAACTTTGACCTTCTTCCAAGCTCATGTGAGATTGTATCATGCACTACAAATGTGGAATACAGAAAGTACTAAAAAATTATGTAACTGGGTCTAGTAAAGTTCTACAAATATAGATGTTGTATTCATTAAATCTTAATTCCCATTTCCTGAGAGCAGGGGGGGATAAGGAGATGAATTCTTCTTAATATTGAGGGAGGTGATCCATTCCCTTTCCTCCGATAATAACTGAGGGGAAGGTTCTTCCAAACTGCTCTTTTCTAGGAGATACTTGGAGAGGAGCAAGGTCACTTTTCTGGCCATTATAGAAGGGGTGTACTCGATGCCTTAATGCCCAGCATCAAGCTTGATGCCCGACATCGAGCTAGATGCTGGGCATCGAGCTTGATGCCCAACATCGAGCTCGATGCCCAGCATCAAGCTCGATGCTGGGCATCAAGCTCGATGCCCTCGAGCTTGATGCCCGATGTCGAGCTTGATGCTTGGCATCAAGCTTGATGCCCGATGTCGAGCTTGATGCTTGGCATCAAGCTTGATGCCCAGCATCGATCTTGATGCCCGGCATCGAGCTCGATGCAAGCTCGATGCCAGGCATCGAGCTCGATTTTGGGAATCAAGCTCGATGATGGGCATCAAGCTCGAAGCCGGACAAGCTCGATGTTGGAAATCAAGCTCGATGTCGGGCATCAAGCTCGATGTCGGGCATCAAGCTCGATGACAGGCATCAAGCTCGATGACAGGCATCAAGCTCAATGCAGGGCATCAAGCTTGATGTCGGGCATTGCGCTTGATGCTGGGCATCGCCCAACAACCCACCCCGTGGCCATTAAATGGGTTTTTCGAGTGCTGGCGCGATGCTAGGCATCGCGCTTGATGTTGGGCATCAAGCTCGATGCCGGACATCAAGCTCGATGCTGGGAATCAAGCTCAATGCTAGGCATCACGCTTGATGTCGGGCATCAAGCTCGATGTCGGGCATCAAGCTCGAACCCGGGCAAGCTCGAAGCCGGGCATCGAGCTCGATGCCCGGCTTCGAGCTTGATGCTGGGCATCAAGCTCGATGCAAGCTCGATGTTGGGCATCAAGCTCGATGCTCGGCATCGAGCTTCCAGGCATCAAGCTCGATGCTGGGCATCTAGCTCGATGCCCGGCATCTAGCTCGATCCCTGACATCGAGCTTGATGTCGGGCATTGAGCTCAAGCTTGATGTTGGGAATCGAGCTTGCATCGAGCTTGTTTCCCAGCATCAAGTTCGATGTCGGGCATCAAGTTCGATGCCGGGCATCAAACTCGATGCTGGGAATCAAGCTTGATTTCGGGCATCGAGCTCGATGCCGGGCATCAAGCTCGATGCCTAGCATCAAGCTTGATGCCGGGAATCAAGCTCGATGCTGGGAATCGATCTTGTATTGAGCTTGATGCCCGACATCATGCTCGATGCTGGGCATCAAGCTTGATTCCTGGCCTCACGCTTGATGGTGAGCATCAAGCTTGATAGCTTGATGCCTGGCATCGAGCTTGATGCTTGATGCCCGTCATCAAGCTTGATGCCTAGCATCGAGCTTGATTCTCGGCATCGAGCTTGATGCCTTTCATCAAGCTTGATGCCCGACATCGAGCTTGATGCCTAGCATTGAGCTGATGCCCGACATCGAGCTTGATGCCCGGAAGCTCAATGCCTGGCATCGAGCTTCTAGGCATCAAGCTCGATGTCAGGCATCTAGCTTGATGCCCAGCATCCAGCTTGATGCCCGACATCAAGCTCAATGCAAGCTCGATGCCAGGAATCGAGCTTGCATCAAGCTCAATTCTAGGAATCAACCTTGATTTTAGGCATCAAGATCGATGCCTGTCATCGAGATTGAAGCCCAAAATCGAGCT
>NWUY0300038826.1:0-11348 GCA_004151065.3 Larix sibirica
ACTTGGAGCTGGAGTTGGCTTGGACATTAAGCAACTATTTTGTAAGCACTCTTGAGTTCTCAATAGAAGTATAACTTGTCTTGTTTCCCTATTTATGTATATTGATCATGATTCATTTACATAAATTGTATTCAGTAGAATATAGATCTAACTTGTGATTTAGTTATTTGGAATATAGTGTGCACTTGTTTGTGGTTTTTATCTCTACAGGTTCATCATGAGGACTTCGGGATCAAAGACTCGATTGGACAAACATCGAAACAGAAGGTCAATTGTCTTCTTTCTCATATATCAACTGCTAGAACTGGAAACACTAATTTAGATCTAGGGAATGAGGTCCTTTTTGTCTTAGCATAGAGTTGATCTTTGTCAATTAATCCTAAGAGGACTTCTTCTTACCCGTAGGAAGAAATATCTACAACAATGGGTCAGAGCGATCAACGAGTTGCTTTGTATGGAAATAACTAAAATCAATCTAGTGGAGGGACATCATATGATAAAAAAACAAGGGGAAAATCATTAGGCCATGCAGAACTATATGCATGATTACATAAGGATGGAACATAGGATGATGATCATTAAGGTGAACGAGGTAGTGAACTAAGGATAATCAAGAAGTATTTTTGTTCATATATAGTTGTGAGGGGGCGTCGAGCTCGTCGTTCACATGATGTGGGTTACAGCGAATATTCTGCACTAAACACATTTTCTAGCATTCCTCAGGGAAAGTGTGTGAGGTTAATTGGATGTTCTTATCCAATAGACCTCTGGCACTTGCATCAGGGAACTCAAGGAGTATATGATGGAACTGGGGAATTATATGTGTAAGTAGAGGGAAATGATGAATCAAAAGGTTATATGAATGGAACGATTAGACTTTGCATATGTTGTAATAATGAAAATGAATATTCTCTCAATATTTACACACCACCTAATTTGAAGTTGTTGTGGCTTCATAGGGGTGATCATCCTTTTGATCACTCAAAATAGTTACACTATCCTGGGGCAGAAGAAGTTACTTACTGCAACCTCATCGATAATCTGCATTTATTTTGCAAAGGTGGTACGATCTAAACTTGAATGTCAATTAACAGCATTCATCCTTATTTATAACTTGCGCCTTGATACTATTAACAGTCATGGTTTTCAAATTGGGAATGCCATGCAGACTAATTTTGGCCTTAGATGGTAAAGTACCTTCTTAGATTCTGTATTAGGTTGTTATACCCTTAACGATCAATATCTTTTGAAAATACGCGAGGTTTGATCTGAATCGCTGAACGGATAAAATGCATTTAGTTTTACTACACATTCATTCCATCACCAGTGGCTTAGATTTATCTTAGGAATATGCTTGCTTTGATCTAAGTTGTGGATGGAGAGAGATCCTTTTTAAGTTTTGCTACATGTCTTCGAGTCATTGACGGTTGAGATTTTCTTTGGTGATATGTATGATTTAATCTTAGTTGTTGGTAGGGATGAGTCCTACTTATCTCCATTTCTCATTCTAATGCCTCCAACGAACGTGATTTACTATAGCGGTATGCATTGTTGCATCTATGCCGTCGACGAGAAATTTCTCCATTTATCTCTACTGCATATCTCAAAGCCTAGAATGATCTAGATTTGTATGGACAAGTTGTGTAGTTTCATCTAGGCCGTCGGTGGTGGGGACATCACTTGTGGGAAAATGAGGCTAATCCACCTCCTCCTCATCACTCTAACCATAAAAGGGTGGTAAAGGGCCAGTGCTCCATCTCCTCCTTACAATGACCTCCCATCTGAGTTTACCTCATTAACATACGAAAATCGTAAGGTCCCCCTGTAAAGATACTATTTGTGGCATATAAATTTTTTGATCAATATAAAATAACCTTGACATATTACACAGTGACCTACCTGTTCAAAAATTACCGCAACGCGCTTTTGAAAAGTAGTGTAAAATAACTACTCATATATAACAACAGATAATTCCCCAAACCATGCCATGGCCATATCCATGTGGACCATTATAATCCATGTTGCATAAATTCCCCACAATGCATATCCTCTTGAGCACATAGTTATGATAAACATTTTCCTTTTTATCCCCACATTGTAACCCCAATACTACACCACAAACCTGTCATTCGAATTTCCATGTCTACTTATTCGAATGGATCGGTGAGTGTCTCGTCCTCCCAAAAATTACTAGAGCGAGAGAAAGGGCCAGTGCTGAGTGAGTGAGAAAAAGTGTTAGTATCAACATTTCTAAAGTGAAAAATTGGGTTATGACAGTGGCACTATTGGGTTTGAAAAGTGTGTTTTTTAATTCCAATAGTGTGTTCTTTTACTACTAAAAGTATAAAGTGCACTTTTTTATTCCAAATATTATGAAACTATGAATTTCAATTCAAAAATTTCAATCTTTGAATGTATATAATATTTTCAATATTAATATTATTAATATAATTAACAGTGTCTATAAAAGTGTGCCTCTTAGACCATTTTTTGTACTCACAAAGCCTACATTAATAGTATATAGGAAATTTAAACGATAAAATATGCAGTTTGTACTACCAAAGCTACATTAATAATACATAGGAAATATAACTGATAAAATATGTACTTTGAAGTAGATGATGGAAGAAGAAACAAGGTATACAATGAACATCGAGGATTCATTTTGTCCACACATAATTTGTTTTGAAGTACGAGTAGCTATATTAATATATTATGGAAAAATGTATAAAGGTGGTAGAGCAAGTCTTCATATTGAAACAATTTAATTGGTCATCTAGAGTTCTAAGGATAAAAAAACATCAATACTTCATTTAGTCCACACTTATTGTTTTATGAATTAAGAGTAACTATATTAATATATTATGGAAAAACGTATATAGGTGGAAAAGAAGGTCTGGATATCAAAACAATTTAACCAATCATCTACAGTTCTAAGAACCAAAAAACTATGTTTGGCTAGTTAGGAAACCATGTCAAAGAGCCACTGGAATGATTCTAAATACCATCAAAAGTATGCTAGCCCTGAGTTTACGGAAACTAGGAAGGAAGCGGGTTTGCAGTGTTCTATGCGTGAGGAATTCTATCAGAAGGTTTTTCAAAGGATGGCCCCATTCATCCATCCATACATGTGATGACCTCCATGAGGTAAGTGTTCTGGTGTTCCAAGGTCTCTATTTGTTGCTTAAGGTGGTATAAGTCTTTGTCCTTGATCCGAATACCCATGGCTACCATAGACTTGGTGTGTCAATAAAGCTCCAAAGTCCTATAAAACTTATAATTTCGGTATCTAATCCAACCCAAGTCTGTAACTATCCATTGAACCTTCCTTTCAACCTCTTCATCTTTGTAGTAGGCCCTAACCAGCTTTGCCTCCTCGTCTACCACATATATCGTCACTTGCTCCTCCTCTGAGACTTTTGTGTGGTAAAAATTTGCTACTTCCATAGCATCCTTGGTTGTGCAAGTCAAACCAACTAGAGAAGGGTTGGACTTTCAACCACAGGGTTCCATAACACCAGGAGTGAGGCAAGTCAAACACCCAAAAACAACAAAATAGAAAACATGGTTTTCAATCCAATGAGAGCGAAGCCAGAACCAGTGAATTTCATGGCATTGTCATCTTCCTTTATTCTAATCGCTTATGGCATGTTAAGCCTTCATTACAAGCTCCAATAATGAATATGGACATCATTTCCATGGGTATGCTTGTCCTTCCTCCTGCACGACATTCCAAAATCACCTCCCTTGCGTATGAGATTTCAGGTTGGCCTCCCTCGAACATTGCAATACAATCCTCCTACACTGCAGAACGGTACCTGCGGTACTAATTTGTTTTGATGGAAGGGACAATTATTTAATGTTCAAGGTAGGATGATGAGCCTCCAATACTTTTCCACCCACCACCTTTTCTCTAGATTGACGATCCTCCACTACTCGTCCACCCAACCACGTTTTCTATGCACCGACAAGCCTCCACTACTCCTCACACGTGAACGTCGTGTATTCTATCCACCTAGGCCTCCACTAGCCTCGCCACATGATCCTCATTCATACCAAACATCCCATCCAAAGAATCATTGATTCTTATTATTCCACACGTAATCTAAAATAAGTGTATTCATATAGTAATAAGAAAGTATTTACAATGCATGAGATCATATATGTCTTTCTACAACTATTTTATTTTAAATAACAATTATGACTACTACCATAACTCTACAACTTAAAGTACAAGAGATCACCTCCAAGGTATAATAATTAAGATCCAACATATTATCCAAAATACAACTTACATGATAATTTAAAAAAACTACTTCAAGCTACTATGTTCATAAAATTATGAACAATACTACATAATGAGTAAAATTTTGATAATATTTCTCCAACTCATCCTAAAGTTAAGCTGATATAGTATATTGGGATAAGAACCCATCGTCCTCTATCCATATGAACATCCATCCCACTCTCGACATTATTCCCCGTCTGCTCTTGTTTCACCTTAACTTATGTCTAAGGAAATGCCCATGCTACTCATTCGAATGGAACAAGTGTGGGAAAGGGCTAGTCCTCCTTGACGCTTCCTCCCAAAATTTACTAGAGAAAGAGAAAGGTCCATTTGCTCGCTCAAATTACAATAGTATGAGAAAGGGACTATATTCCTTCTCCTCCCAAAATTCTAAGGGAGTTCCTGTGCTACTCATTTGAATGGAACAAGAGTGGGAAAGTGCTAGTGGTCCTTGACTCTTCCTCCCAAATATTACTACAGCAAGAGGAAGGGACAATTGCTCACTCAAATTTTAGAGTTTGAGGAAGGGCCCATTCTCCTTATCCTCCCCTATCCTAAACACTCTTCTTCATCACTCTAACCATATAAGGGTGAGAAAGCACCAGTGTTCCTTCTCCTCAATCAAATTTTAGTAGTGTGAAGAAGGGCCAATATAATTAGATTAGGGTGTGAAATGGCCAGCATTTCCCCTCACCCTCCCAGCAGTCTAAGGGATTTCCCATGATACTCATTTGAATGGAACAAGAGTGAGAAAGGGATAACGCTCCTTGAATTTTCCTCCCATAACAAGAGAAAGTCCTAGCTGCTCACTCAAATTACAAAAGTTTCAGAATGGGCCCATGCTCCTTCTCCTCCTATGCCATAACATTACTCACTCATAGGAAATTAAGGACACTCCACCTCCTCCTCATCACTCTAAGAATAGAAGGGTGATAAAGGGCCATTGCTCCTTCTCCTCCTTACTCAAATTTCAGAAGTGCTAGGAAAGGCCAGTTTTATTAGAATAGGGTGAGAAAGGGATGATATCGCCACTCCTCCTCCCAAAATTCTAAGGGAGTTCCAATGATATTCACTCGTATGGAACAAGTGTGTGAAACAGTTCTTCTCCTTGACTCTTCCTCCCAAAAATTACCAAAGTGAGAAAAAGGGCCAATTGCTCACCCGAATTACAAGAGTTTGAGAAAGAGCTAATGCTCCTTCTCCTCCCAAAATTCTAAGGGAATTCCCATGTTGCTCATCCTAATGGAACAAGCATGCCAAAGGGCTAGTGCCAATAAAGCTCCAAAGTCCTATAAAACTAATAAGTTTGGTATCTAGTGAAACCCAAGTTTAGAACTATCCCAACCTCGTAATCTTCGTAGTAGGCCCTAACCATCATGGCCTCCTCTTCCACCACATCCATAGTCGCCTACTCCTCCTCCAAGACTTCCTTGTGGTAAACAATTGTTTCTTCCATAGAATCCTTAGCCACGCAAGTTGAACCAGCTAGAGAAGGGCCGAACTTTCCACCACAAGGTGCCATAACACCAGGAGTGAGGCAAATCGAACACCCAAACACAGCAAAATAGAAAACTAATTTTTTAATTCAATGAGAGTGAAGCCAGAACCAATGAATTTAAGGGCATGGAAGAGCTTTCAACTTCCAACTGCCAACTTCAGAGTCATTTAGTAGTTGTAGCATGCTAATGTAATCAATGAGCATGGAGTAGTGAATTATGTAGATGCTCATTGCCATTATAGTAAAAAATCAAAAAATAATGGAAAAATCAACTAGTTAAATGATTTTTTTAGTTTTTACGAAGAAACAACTCAACTTGCAAAATGGAAAGGCGTGGAAATAATATTAATTTAATAGATTTCTCTATTTATTTAGTGAAAGTTACTATCATGGTTGGACATTGGAATTTGGAAATTGTATTTTTATAAAAGATAAAGGTATTAATACTACTAGTAGTAATATATAATTTGACATTTTAGAAATTTTGTTGCCCTAAAAAAATACGTATAAATGATAAATATACCCTTCACAAAAGATGGTTTACAAAAAAAAAAACCGTATTTTATAGTCTAAATGCCCCATGATGCTCATTTGGCCATCAAATTCCATCAATGATTTACATTCATCTTCAAGAAGTCCAAAAGAAACAAAAAAAGCATGGCATGAAAGTAACATTGGAAACAAGGATATATCAGTCAGATATTTGGTATTTTTATGTGGAAGCAAAATAAAAGGAAAACCCTAAATGCTTGAAACTTCCTAGTTAGGGACATATATCACCGAAGAACTTAATTACAATGGATCAGTAAGATTAAAAACACCTCAATGTCAAGTCTTTACAAAAATGGTGAATGGAGATTGACTAAAATGATATGGACCATAAAACTGGCACGACGCCTAGGCGACCGAGGAGCAACAACAAGAGGCATGAACCTATGGACCGACAATATTATCAACGAGAGAAACGGATTCCATGCATGCCAACTAGTGCATGAAGAAATATTTGAAGCCTTACCAAGCATGTGAATGAATTGTAACCTGCAAAATTTGTATTCAATGCATTTACCTACCCACCTTAAAAGCTCGCAGCACACCACACCTATATATACAACACATTTTACATATTTTACACTAAATATATTCTCCAAAGAACCATATATGGAATTGAATAAAGACACCACACCAACCAATGCCAAAGCCACAGAAAAAAAGGCTCGAATGCGACAAGAGGAAGCAGCCATGACTCCCCTAGAAGGAAGAATCCACTGAATAAAGAAAGCGAAATTGGATGAACCAAATTGGGAAAAATACTATGCAAAAATGAAGACTTGGTAAATCTAAGAAGAGAATGGATAGAATATGTCCAGAAGCTCGTTACCATAAATATTTGAGGCTATCTAAATTCACCCATGTTGAACTCATTTGGAGACCTAAAGGAAATCATAAAAAAATTATTGTTAGTAGACACCACGATGGGAAAATATGGATCAACAAGGCCAGTCCAATCACATACTCCCGCATTGTTGTAATTACCGTATTGTCAAGCAAGGGACTGGAAATAGCTATCACACATCGACCCCAATCGTTAGTCAAAGAATTCACAGGAACACCCTCAGGAAAAAAATCAAAGGGTTTGATAATTAGCAAAGTCGGGTATGAGACGGTTAAATGGGATGCTATAATAATTTAACTATGTTTAACAAGCTCAGGTCGGCCATCCGACTTGAGGATTGACATGCTTGAAGCAATCAAATAGGCCACCTATGAGACCAAAATACGTAATTGGGCAAACCATCTTTCCCAATTAGAAAATATAATTGTGAGAAGTTCCAGGAACGAGCGCGTGCCATCATATTTCCATCATTGCTCATATGGATAGTAATGGCGAAGATTACCCTAGTCGATGAAACAATGTTCACTAGAACTCAACAACCTCTTATGATAAATTTTCATATATTTGCAGGAACAGGGTCGTCATCCAACTCAAACAAAGAAAAAACCTACTTGGAACTCTGGTTCCAAGATAATATGGGTTCTCGACTCCAATGAAAAGGTTTAATATCATACACTTTTTCTTCGACACGTAGGCTATCCATAGCTTGGCAGGTGTCGCACATACTCCCTAGTTTCTTTGTTGTTTGAATTGAGAATCTAGTAGATTTTATTCAATGCTTATTTCACTATATCTCCTACGTAGGATGACCAAATACTCTACACTTTATTACTAGAGGGTTTGAAAGTCGCATATGGTTGGACATGTGGAATATTGGAGTTGCGATCCTGCCTATGAAAACATACTCTTCTTCATTAACCAGGAAATATATTTTCACAATTCTATGGTAGGTTGCATTACAAAATTATGAAAATTTGTTAGGGTTTTAACTGGTGTAATTTTGATTGCCAACAATATGTGTTTACCTTTCCTCCATCCGATTGTGTTGCTTGAAATATAGATTGTATTTATGCCACAAGTGGGTTTTTTGAATTTTTGTTACATTTTTTACTTATAATCTATTTCATTAACTTGTATAAAAGGGTGGAAAGGCATGAATACCATTGTTTGCACCTGGTAAGACTATGTAATTTTTTGTATTTCTTAGACATGTAACTTATACGAGCTTCAGTTATCCAAGGTTTACCTCTTTTATTGTTTTTATGAGGGGCATTCTTATTATCACCCATATTTGCAGGTGTTTAGGAGGAAAACATTATGGGTTTAAATTCATTAACCAAGTTAGGGTTTTAGTATTGAAACCCAGCTCATTTTATGCAATTATTTTGCTTATACTTAGTAATAAATCTTATGTGTTTCCACTCTTATTTAAACTACATGTTATAATTACTAGTTGAGGGTTTTGGGTATTCTCTTCACTCCTTTAATGTTGAAAGATTTTGTTCAATCGTGGCATTCTTCTCCTTACCAGAAGCTATTCTGAACCAAAGTATCAACATCTTCTTATGTTTTTAATTGTTAAAGAGAAAATATTTCTTTTTCAAGATGGATAAGGTTTTAATCCTTTGTAATTTTTTGTAATATTGGCTTATAGAGCTTTAGAATATCTAACTCGTACTCATCCATACAACAGCAGAGCTATTATTCTTTTGTACTCGATTTTGGAAAATAAATATATATATCCAAGTCAACACTTTACTTGTTCTTTTCAATAGTTTTTACCTTATTTACTCTATTCATTTACTTATTACTATATTTTCTTGCACAATAATACTGTAAAAAAATTTAGTTGTTTTATTTTCATTTTTGCTCCAATTTCAAAAACAGTTGAAATGTTTTTTAGGCTTTATAATGAAATGAAAGAAACGGTATCACGTCAGGGTGTAGCAGCCGGAAAATCCCATGTAGGCCTTGTAAGAGGTTGTTGGTTCAAACCCCGGATAACCGTTCTCCATTGTGGAAAGCTCGGTGGTTGCACCTAGGGGTATAGTGGTAGTGGACAGGATTGGACCCCTGGACACCATGTCATGTGAGTACTAGCCCCATCTCAGTTTTCGATTCCCCTAGTACAAAAAAAATGAAAGAAACTGTAGGGTAAAAAACTTCATGTAACTACTTTTTATTAAGTTTAGTTTACTCTGGTATTTAAGCCTTAACTCACGCTAAGAGTGGCTAATTGGTAAATATGTTAGTAATATTCATTTTTCCACCATTTATGGATTTATCCGATATATTAATATACTTATAACCCTAATATAATTTAGGGGGCTAGAAGCATTTTATTGTAATGTATGCTCTACAAAGATTACAATAGATATTTAATCATGTCTTTCAATGATTCCTTAACTACATCTTTATGAATAACCCATAATTAGGTATTTACTATGTTTTATGGAAATATAACATGCAAGAATTTTCATTTTAGACGTCCTAGATTCTTATAAAACCTAGAATATATAATTCATTGTTCTTATTAAAATTAGAGTGCATTCATGTGTCCGCATTTTATTATTAAGTACTATATTTAGATATAGTAATGGTGTGATGTATTTTTAATACATCTATTTTATATGTAGTACTTTTAAATAGACATATAGACTAACTTTATATCAGTTTTTAGTATCTACAATACACAGAAAAATACCTATATAAATCTGATTTAGCTTGTGCTTATATAACTTCTACTTGCACATATAACACAAAATCTATTTACTTTTTCATATTGCATGCATTTAAAGATAGATACAACACTTAAAAAAATACATGTATGCATTTTTTTCAGTTCTCATTTTGCATGCATTTGTTACACTATAATTTTAAATAGATACATAATAGAAATAATACAACAATTACTCTCTTTGAAAAGGCATAATAATCACGGATAATGAACTTATATGTATTTATAGTTAGCTATCCAAACCAAATTTGAGCATTCCTCGAGCCTCCCAACCTTATACCAACTTAAGAACACATAGTTATTTATGTCCTCAATAGTCACCCCTGAGCTAATCTACAATACCATTAGGGGTGAGCTAGAATATAATCCAGATGTTTTCTCCAAATCTCCCTCAATGAAGTATTTTCATAGAACTTATCATGTTCTGTCAAGCAATGTACCCTCTTCCATATTTCACACCTAACATTAATGTGCTCAAAACGGTGTGTAATGAATGGTTTTGTGTACACTTGCATGTTATTAATTCAATAATTTCATTATTTTTACCAACCTTCCAAGATGTAAGTACCAATGACACACATTACCTGCCTCATACCACACCTTGTTGTATTCACAATATGAGCATAGAAAATCATTTTGCACTTAGTTGGGTTGAACATGAACTTTTATTGTTACCTTCTCCATAACAATCAGAAAAACTTATTCCCCCTCTTCTTGTTTTATCTCTCCTTTTTTTTCTAGTGGTTCCCTTCTTCTCCTCGTATTTGTCTCGAGAATCCATTGTTCCCATTTTAACCCTCTCTGGTAATGGAGAGGTTTACTAACTTAACTAAAAAGTGACAACTCACCTTAGACTTTAAGAATTAAGGATAACTTTAAGGGAAGAGTTTTTTGACCACTAAGTTTCTTTATGAAAATAGGTTCACGTTTTGACTGACTTGTGAACCTTTCTCCTAGACTTACCTTACCTCTAATGTGATCATGGCCCCTCATTATTTTGGTTCTTACCAAATCTTCCTTGGATATTTAACTAATAATTATCATTTGTGTACAAAATACACTCACGCCATTATTTAATAATGTATATGGGGTGTTATGTTCAATACCTTAATAACATTCTTTAATTATCTTAACAATATCTAATTAAAATAAAATAATTGTATTTAATTTTAAAGGGAAACATTATGGGATATCACATCTTCTCCCCATTAAAACAACACCATCCTCGGTGTATTTAAAATTCATGGCTAACTATCTAACATAGAAATGGATATGAATCTCTCATGGAATACTCCATTTCCCAAGTGGATTAATCTAATTCAAAGTGTTTCCATTGTACATTTTGTTAGAACATTAAAAACCCACTCCATACTTATGATATCATATATTAGTCATTTTGTATTAATTTCCTAGGTGTTGACTAGGTAGTTGG
>NWUY0300038826.1:21394-31454 GCA_004151065.3 Larix sibirica
TCTCCACCACTCCTAGTTTATCTCTGAAGAAGACAAAATTCCCCTTTACCAAGGGTTTCCTCATAATGTCTACAATCTTCTCATATGCAGAAATATATTGGAGCTTCACTACTCCCTTTTGGATCTTGTCTCAGATGAAGTTATATATGATCTCAATATGTTTGGACTTGTCATGGAACACTAGATTCTCATAGTTTTGATACAAATTTGACTATCACATTATATCACCATAGTCTCCAAATCCTAATAAGATAATATTGTAAGGAATTTCTGAATCCAAATAGCTTCACAACTAGCCATACTCGCTACCATGTATTCCACCTCTACTAAAATGAGTATGAAGTCTGCTTACTACTGAACCATGAAATAATTATTGATCCTAAGATAAAGTAGAACCCTGAGGTGATATTTTGATCTGTTGCACTCCCTACCCAATTGAGTTTGAACATCCATGCATCCTCAATCCATCACCTCCAAGATACCTCAATCCATACTCCACTATGCCCCTCAAATATCTAAGCACATGNAGGGAAAAAATCCCTAACATAACTTCTACCATCATATCTAATATCAAATGAATGACTCAAATTGACTACGAAATTACAATATTTTACAAGGCAATAAAAATTTCTTTCGGGGGCTTTGCCCCTAGACCACTGTGGGGGGGCCAAGCCCCCTCGCACACCCCCCCTATTGGGAAAGGTGTATTTTCCACCTGTGCAACATATAAAACTGGAGTACAAACACGGTTGAACAACAAGATCTTTGAATCAGGAAAATAATCCAGCTCCACAACCAACAGCTGCCATTTTTTAGAGACTCTTCCTACCTTGAGTTGTCATCATTAAGTGATCCCAACCTTTGGTGATTAGGATAAGGAGGAGTTTGGGTCAAGGATACAAGGAGATATCTCATCATTAATATAAGTATGATATCGTGCATGTGTTGATTTCCACTTTCATAATATAGATTTGATGTTTCCCCCCTTTATAGATTATGTAAATGTTATTGCATGCATAATTATATTGGATTTAGTGATTTACATAGTGAACTAGATTAGATCTATACTCTTTTTAGAATTCCTATTGCTTGAAGAGGTTTGAGAAAGATCTTGTTGGTTCATTGTGTGCGGATTACATGTGTTTAGGAGATGGAGCAAAGGATCGGCTAGGAGTTACATCATCCAGAACTACGCAAAGGACCACCATCACAAAGAAGGTACGCCTTATCTCACCTTAATATTTTATATGCATAGCATAAAGGGTTAAATCTAGTGGGAAAGTGCCAATTTATACCTCTACTATCTATCTTGGATCATGGGATTAGATCCAAGGAAGGTCTGACCTATACATAGGGTATTTTCTCCATAACAATATTCCAAAATTTGGGTCTTTAAACTTGAGTTTTTCTGTGGCTTCCTTTTCCCTAGTTCTTTGAACCATGGCGCCCACAATCTATTCTACAAAAATAGGAAACATAAGATAATTTGAATCTTTTCCAAATAATGTAAACAGAAGGAATAGTAACCGTGCAATACCTCAGAGAAATTATAACAATTATTTTGCAATGCAGTGTAAATTCACATGTAAGCTCGGATGACTCTGTGACTTGTAGCCCAGGATAAAAGGAAAAAGAGTAGAATGGAAAAAACATTTCAAAATAAACTAAGTATAAACAAACCCACGACAAAATCAACTTACTATCAACCATAAATGTGTCATACAAAAAGGTGGTTAAATCATAATTATAAATTAAATTTTCGATTTGACTGGTTCTTAAGGGTGGCTAGTTTGTAGGTGTGTCGAATACAAGAGCCTTTGATGTCAGAAATGTGATTCTGATGTGGGACCATTCAGAATTATCATATCCTGGGCCTTGTGTCGATTTTTGAATAATTTACAAATTATGTTTCTGACTTCCGATGTCCGATGAAATAAAATGTTGGCATTAGGTATCAGGAGCAAAAATTTATTTTTTCAAAATAATATAGCTTCCAATTTCCAACATGATCTGAGATTATTATTTAAGGTTAAAATGTTGGTATCGGGGATTCAAGAATAAATACTTAAAGTTAGAATTTTTTCCTAATTTCAACATCCAATGATTATAAAATAAGTTCGGGGTCGGGATTTCGGAAATTTAATTCTAAGAACTAGATCATCCTAAGATGTGAGATCCAATGTTTATACATAAACTTGAAAATTTAGGTGTTATAAATGTCGGAAAAAAACGTATTTTTGAAGGATAATTGATTGAAATTCATTCTAAGGTATTAATAATGAAAAGTGTTATAATTTAAACAAGAAATCCAATCAAAGCAACTTATCTTCAAAAATAAAAACAAAAGTTAAAGGGGATCCACCATTTCTACAAGAAAAAGTGGTGGGATCTATTGTGGCTACAACAGGAAGGTAAAGAAGAGAAATGCAAAATGGAAGGAGAGTTGTGGAATGGAGAAAGGAATGAGGAAAGGGAAAGTGAGATATTTCAGATGAAAATAAGAGAAGGACTGGGTTAATTCATGGTCGATAGGAAGAGTATTAGAGGTACAAGACAACACGGTAAGAGGATTATGGTGAGAAGGAACGAGTGAGAAGTAGGGCTACAAGATTCAATCTCCAAGTAGAATATTTTCGGATCAGTCACCAAAACCATCCCTAGATGAATTTGTGGAACAATCAAAATTGTCAGGACCTATGGAAGATGATAGCATCCTAAAAATTTAACCTTCGATTGCCGTGGAAGGAAATACTAGAAGTAACGTTAGTAACACACCTTCAACCACCCCCCAGGAGTCCTTGCATAATCTAGTAACATACTCTCAACATTCTAATTTATAATTTCCCTAGTATAGTTAGATGATCAATAGTATGAATAGTTTCCATAATAGTTCACTAGTAGGTGGAAG
The DNA here is from genome assembly GCA_004151065.3 of Larix sibirica. Lineage (NCBI taxonomy): Eukaryota > Viridiplantae > Streptophyta > Pinopsida > Pinales > Pinaceae > Larix > Larix sibirica. The sequence goes on from NWUY0300038826.1 coordinate 24,303, forward strand.
TAGTAATAGTTCTCACCAGGCTAACAATAACATCATAACTCAATCATGACCGAAAGGATTTGTGTTGACAATATATACGGCTATCACAATGGCTGGAATACAAGAAGGACCTCCTATGAAGTGTCTAGAATTATAGGGAAGAGGAGAATAAGTTGAGGTAGATCAACATTGGTTCCTTTGTGAAGCTTTATGTAGCTCCAGAGGGAACCAAACAACATCTAAACTGATTGAATTTCAAACCAAGTTAAGAGGAAGAGCCCTATAATGGTATATGAAATTGATTGAATGATGAAATCCAATGCACCATCCCTTTCTCTAGTAGATATAAAACAATTGTTCTTAGATGACTTTTTTCAACCCAAGTTGGAGCAACAAGGTATCACAAAATTAATTGAAATCAACAGATGTAAGGAAAATACGCTTGGGATTACGCGCAATGATTAAAGGATGTATTATCTAAACTCTCATTCCATGTACATGATTCTCACCACAAGGAATGGTTTATCCAAGGGTTACTAGGCCTTACTAGAATTCCCCTGTCACAATAGGTTGTGAGCTCACCTTGAAGTGCCCTAGAACAAGCTATGAAAGTGTAAGCAATGGCTAACTATACAACTAACACCATAGCAAAATTTTCCTCATCAAATGGGGATCTATTTTAACTATAAAGACATCTTACAATCCTTACTAAAAGACTCCAAGAGCTGACCATACCAAAACCAAGTAGACCACAAGCATGGTGCACGGGATGTATGACAGAAGTTCATCATGTATCTGAATGCCCCATAATGAGGGGAGGAGTAACCCCACCAGGAGGACCATTTAACGGTGGATCAAGTGTGATTGTTGTGCAACTCACCACAACAAATCACTTTCATTCAACAGGCCTTCTAGGAAACTTCCAAAGGCAAGGAATCAGTAGTCGATTCAAAATCCACAATAGCCGACCCATTGTTGCCACAGATTGATCATTAGGAAGACCCTCCAAGTGATTAGGAACAAGAGTAGTATGACCCTTATCAATAGTCTAAATATGTCCAAGAGATACCATCACTGGAGGATATCCCCATGAGAAAGGAATAGGATTAACATTGGCTGGAGAAACTAGAACCCCCTCCACCCCCTCTAGAAGTTGAATAGATTTCTCTTAAGTACCATGTTACACAATTTGCAAAGGACCCTAACAATTGCAAGTACATTCTAAAAATATGTCAAGAGCACACTAACATTATAGCCTTCCTATCAAAATATATTCAATAGAATATCATGCAGAGCAAAGAAAAACACTGAGAAGCTGATATTTGGCCTATGTACCATTATGCACAATCAATTTTGATCGTACTACCACTACGCTCACTACCTCCATATGAAACAACTCCATAATTCACCACATATTTAGCACAATAGTTATTTGAGCAGATCCAAAGTACTACAACAGAATTTGAGCACTTCCTACCCTAAGCTAAGACCAAACACAACATAGTTAAGCAGGCTTATGAAGATATTTGCATACAATTAGTTGATGCCCTTGCTTCCAAGATGTAAGAACACCAAGCTAGAGAAGCTGTCAAAAACACAATCACAACTCTCTATGACCAGATGCGTTCAATGTGGCCTAAGGTCAACTAGTATGTACCCACCACACTGGAGGAGATTTTAGTCGTTATGCCACAAGAAATCCTTCATCTCCTTTGCAACTAATGGCATCAACTTGAAATGGAACGAGTCGAGCAACAACAACAAGTAATCACCATCAAATATTGGGGTAATTAACAATAGGTACACCTTATGGATTAGGTACCAAGATTCAGCCAAGAAGTTACAGGCATCAGTAACCAATTAAAACAGAAAACCCAATAGAGTTAGTAAATATTATCTTCCCTTAATTACTATGTCAAAATTCTAGCTAAGAAGCAGTGAAAAATATATGCTTTGTGGGAAAATATCAAGCAAATGAATGAAGAATCCCAAACAATAGCTAATCCTCTGGACTGTGAGTACAAGTACAAAGAAGCACAACAAGTTCATGATGAATTGGAGATCCACGTGGATCTATGATCACTCAAAATTGTACTATTTCAAATGCTAAATGAGATGGTGTCATTGCATAGGGCTTGGAGAGAACTTTCCAATGGTGTTTGAATCACCTCAAATGGACATTGGATGAGGAAGATAATGCAGTATTACGTTTCGGCAATACTTGAAAAAAAGAAAATAGGGGCACCACATGGCAGGTCCACTGGCTCCCACGTGGCCATTTGTATAGCTAACTTGGAACAGGGTGATGTCATGTTGATGTGGTATCACAACAAGCTTCCATGTGTCACCCGATTTTTCCATTTTTGTGGTCTAGTTGGACCAATTGGAATCCACTGCGTGGAATCCCAATCAACATAAACGTGAACATGTCCGTACATCCCAATTAGCAGACACGCCAGCATCCCTATTGTACAACTAGAATACACATGGGTAGTGATGTGGAATTCCATACAACTACATTAAACCACTGAAAGGGTGCCATGTTGCAGATTGTACAATGACTCGGTAGCCCAGTCAACAGGATGGTGTGGAAATGGTACAGTTAGGAGTGAGTTTGCAAGGGTTTCCAATGAGTGGTTTCCATGTGGACCAACTAGGTGGTTCCATGTGGCATCTTCGATTTTTCTAAGTTGTCTTGGGTTTGAAAATTTTAGGCCTCAAGGGTCATGCCAAATCACCTATCCAACTAGTTGGTTCCACGTGGCACCTTCAATTTATCTAAGTTGGCTTGGGTTCAAAACATTTAGGCTATAGTTCCACCAAATTCCAAACATGGAATATATATATTGTTACAATATGTGTAAATGGGAGTTCACAGGGATTGAACCTTGGACCTCCCAATACCTAAGAGAATGCCCTAACCAATGCGCAAAAGTTACCCTTTGTTAAGGGCCATGTTAAACAATGTATTTAAGTTTAATGCTTGGAGTTCAGGCGGGGGTTAGGCCACCCCCACTTTTTATAAACCCTTTGTTGGCATGGATCCCGAGGTCAATTTTTGTACATAGTTCGATGTAGGTACATTGGGCATGATTTTCAAGGTGGTATAGATTTGACAGCACAATACGATAGAGTGCATCATTGGAGTTTGTGCCAAAGTATATTAGGTTTATACTCAAAATAATCAGATTTTATTGAAGAGTGCAAATTTGTCCTTTGTTTCTGAGATTGAGTAGTCATCCTGAAAGGTGTTTACAGAACCTGTGTAGCTGAGCCAAAGCATAGCCAAGTTCATATTTGAAAGACTCGGACTTTCCTATAGAATCCATATTTAGTTTCTATTTCTGTCACATAGTTGCAGAATTGAAAGGTGATATCAGAATTTGAATTGTAAGTCTTTCTTTTGTGTTATTTCAACATTTTGATAATAATGAAGAGTGGTATCATTGTTGGGAGTGGACCTGAAGACGTAGCCAGGATTTCTAGTGAATTCCATTATCAAGTTTTTGTGTTTTTTTGTGGATATTCTTCTCTCATGATCTCTTCTTCCTATTTCATAATTTACTTATGAAAAATGCTTATTTGCAAATTGGTTTCATAAGCATAAGAGTTTATTTAAGTGAAGCAAATCACATAACATTGCAAGATGCACTGTCAATTGAAAGATCTTGTTAACTAAAAAATATTTGTTTTCAATGAAGAACTAATGGTTAATTCATAACTTAAGATTTTTGGATCAATTGGATACACTGTATGACCAAGTTTGTGCTACTAAGCAGAATTTGCTAGAGATAAAGTCCACGACTCAATATACATACACTGAATTGCAACAATTAGACCATTTTGTGGACACAGAGACACAACACTTGTAGAGTTAGATTCCAATCCTTCCAGATACCGAAAAATATCAAATCTTTTTCGCTAGCACCAATATTATTATTAGCAAATGGAAGAGAAAATTGGAAGCATTCAAAGTCCTCAAACAACACATATTCGCATAAGTACTAGAGTTGGCTCTTTCATTTGAATATCCCAAAAAAGCAGATGTGCAAGGATTAGGAACATAGCCGAGTTGAGTTGAGGAATATTCAATGCTTGTGGTTAGGGCATGTCGTCTCCTTTGTTTTTGGAAAGACCTATAATTGTGGAAGATAGCATTGGGTAAAAGGTGGAAGTTGTGAAAGCCCCTAACGGAAACAATTGTTTTGGGTCCAATCCCATGGTTATTTAAAAGAGCATGCCGCAAGTAGAGGAGAGAGAATAAGGGAAGAGGAGCATAAGAAAATAAATAGCATCGAGGAGATGAATATCGACATATGGGCCACAAAAGAGTAGTAGCATATTTTGGTCTTCATCTATTTTGGGTTTCTAGGAAATGTAATCGGGATATGAGTTTCTATTTTAACACTATGATGGGTCGTTCCATAGATGATGAATTAAGGCTATAGATATATGAATATGAGTTGTAACAAGTTTTTATCTATAATACAAATGAAATATATTGAGCCCCCTTAATTTTTATGTGTAAAGAATGTCTTGTACTATGTTTACTATTTAATGTTTGTATTTGTTTTACATATGTTTGAATATGCTTTTAGGAAATATGTTTCAATAAGATGAAGACAAATCTTGTTGCTATATAGGCATGGACCCTCACTAACATATCCCTTCATTTAACCCTCCTCACTCTACACATTCCATGGTTTTGCTTTGGGTGAGACCTTCCCATTTGGTGGATTGAAAATGCCTGCACATTACACTACAATGGCACCCTTTGTTGTCCCGTGCACAAGAACCTGGTCTCTAATTTTCTGTCAACAGGAGATGTAAACCAATACGATTATCACGATGAAAGGATTTATTTGAGATAGGTCACCAATAAGGGTTTCCATTATTTTATATTTTTTATGCTAAGAGGAATATTAATCCTTGTTGAATATTAATGCACTGATACAATTCCCAATTTCCTTATGAATGCAAAGATGTAGGAATTTCACTAGTGAGTTAAAGAGTTGAGAGTTTCCGGCTTCTTTAAGGAAAGGTTTTTCCAAGTGCTATAGATCTCTGATATAAGTGAAAAATCCGATAGTAGTATTGGAACCAACCTCTGAAGTCTCTAACTAGATTATCAAGATCTAGTTTCAGGTGACCTATGGGACTTCCTATATACCCAAGGGTACGTGGAAGTGAGATTCCATAGGCACGTGTTGTATGATCTGATACTACTCGAAGGGGTTCCAATAAAGGCTACAATGGTGTCCAACAAATGTGATGAAGTACCAACTGTATTATATGTGTGTATTCTTACCCAATAGTAATTTTACTAACTAAATGAAAGATATCCACATTATTTAAAGACATAAGAACATGTCTCCAACGTTAAATAAAAAAATCAACGAAAAATTGGAGGCATGTTTTTTTAGGAAAGTGTTCTGATACCACTTATGGTGTACTTAGACCTTCAAATTAGAGCAACAACAATATATACGTAGATAAACAATTCCAAAACAAAATATTATACTGAAAAATAACTTTTCAAAGGAAATAGACAAGAGAAATGTTGTATAAATATCTCTTTCATTATGATAATCAAATTTGGAAGTAATTTTCACATGTCTCTGAAGGTTCACTGACCTTTCGCTTGAGTAGGGATCCAATACAATAATCCTTGAAAAAACAAACCCTCAAATTTCTATCTCTTTAAGTAGGCTTTCAATATCCAAAACCCTAACTACTTGACATGGTCAAATAATTAATTGAGTACTAACTTTCTAGTGGGCCTTAATTAATAGAGAGAAACTTTTTAAAATAATTTTTCACTACTAACTACTCAACCTTACTCAAAAGATATGGTCACGTACATTACTTGAATAAATCCTAAAGTAAGGGGGTTAGGGTGGGACCCTAACAATTCCCAGGAATCAAGGCATGTGTATTCCTAATTGATGCACATGCAACTCCAAAAGAGGTAGTTACAAGGTGTAAAAATTCTATTTAACTCCCACGATGATTAGTATGCATGGAGTTATCCCTTTATTCAAACAACAACATGAACTCCTCTTATCATTAGTATGGATGGAGTTATCTCTTTGTTGAAAGTAAAGCTAAGTAAAGAGATAATTATTTAGGGCTTCTCATCAAAAAATTATAAAGGAAACATTTGGAGTCACACCATTATCATTCCATTCACAGCAAAGTTATGCTAGTAATTTCTCAAGAGACTTGAACACCACTTCTTACTATCTCCCCCATCTATCCTATATCAACCAAGGAAAGGAACCATGACCATTCGAGGAAGAAAAGAACTATCCCAATGGATAAGCATAGGATACCACCTTTAGTCCATCAAGCTAATCTTAGGTGTGTATCTTGAAAATTTTCCACATTCATTGGTACATAAATGTAAACAATTCAATTATTTGTGAATGATCTTATTCTAACAAAGCTCTTCTAAGTTTATTTATAATTATGATTGCATATTTACATTAATTAATGGTTTTTTTATTTGATTCTTATATTGTTTTGGATCCAAGTCACAACACTTAGATCGTGTTTTTTTATAAACCTCATTGCATCAATATGTTAACAAAATGGTGACTCCATTAGGGAATTGATTCATGATCTCTTCCTTGATTGTGCTTACGATCTCATGCATTTCTTCATTTTGGTATTTTCTCTTGCATCCCTTTTCTACCCCTTTCAAAAACATCGCGGATCTATTTTTCAGTGTAGAAACACCTCGGTTTAGATCAATTCTAGAGAATTTATTTAAATTGACTATTTCTATCGATAACACAAATTTTTCATTATGCTCTACACCGGTCCAACATAGATAAACCCCAGATATATTAGTTATCCCCTTTTTATGTGTTTTTTTAGGTTTCAAAGTTGATCCTTCTTTGTCTAGCTATTTTTAGGGTCCCCTAGGACCCTTACTAACCTATTTGGTGTATGTTTTATCTTTGCTTGTACTTTCCACATGTGAAAAGGAATCCTCCTTGGTATCTTCCTTCTTTAATATTTTTCATAAATTTATTTCAAGTCAAGTAGCACTTGCAACTTCAATATTGTAGATCATAGGAAGTCTAGATTGTTGAAAATCTTATTAATACTGAGAGGGGGGGTGAATTAGTATTAGCCGCAAATTAAACAATTTTTCACTTTAAAACATGC
>NWUY0300038855.1:0-13743 GCA_004151065.3 Larix sibirica
GAAGCTTAACTTAATAGCTCTAATTTCCACTCTAAATGAGTGAAGATGATCAATGTAATTTCGTACTCTTAAGGATGAAATGAAATTACGCTTTTTTTTCGAGGAAAAAAAAAAGCTTGACCATTTGTATATGATTTGTGAAAGATGAGTTTAGTTCCTATAATCATGATGTGAATCTATGATTGTAACTCTATGATTAACAAAAAAAAGCATCCCCTAATTTGAGAAAGGAATTATTTTCCTTGTAGTTCTGAGTATTGTGAATTTAATTGTTCTTTCATGATTTTTGTCATTCATTCTAATAACATAAAATATCAAGCTCTCATCAAGTGAGATTAGCAAGTGGTTGAACCTGCTAGGAATTGTGTGAGAGAATTTATTTAGATATTATGAAAGATAATTTGTAGAGAAGTGAGAGATGGTATTGTTGATGCAATATGGAAGGAAGAGGACTTCCTATGAGAAGAGGTCAAGGAAGACCAAGAAGACTTGGTTTTTAAGATGACATAGATAATATATATAAAAAGTATTCATGGAAATGTCAATGAAATTAGAAGGTAATGAGTCATCCCAAAGGAGGGGATCCACAATAAAATTGATTTGATTAAAGCGAGGATGAAAAGGAACAAGAAGATGTAATACAAGAGGATGATTATGTCTATTACAATTCTAGAAGGTAAACCTAGATTGCAAAATCCTATATATTCCATGAGTTTGGATCCAAAAGAATCAATAGTTTAGACTAGGGAAATGAAGAGATACTTTGAGTTTTACCAAGTTGATGACTTGAAAAAGGTGAGATTTACATGTACAAAGTTGAAAGCTCATGCATAATTATGGTGGGATAGTTTGTATATTAAAAAAATGAAATAAAGGAAAAGAGAAGGTAAAGAATTGGGACATAATGATTTCTAATTTGAGAGGCAAGTTTTTACCTGCCAATTATTTCTTGAATTTGTTGAGATTGAAGAATTTAGGGAAAAAGGAGATGTCTATGAAATAATAGTAAAAAATAACATTATACGTATTCCCAAGATTGTGCTAGAATGAGGAACGTTAAGATTCAATTGCAAGAAATGTGAACAACCACATATTTTTCATTCAAGATGAATTATGTATGATGGAAATTTTCTTTGTTGTTATAGCATATCATTTGTCATTGAAGCTATGAGAGAGATTGGTAAGAAAACAACAAGGTTATAAAACTACAAGAACTAGATGCGGATAAAGAAAAACAATGGGAAGAATACAATCAAGTAGAAATCATAATAAAGATGAATCCAGTACAAGTGTTGCAAGTTAAAATTCCATAGGGAACATGAATTCCTTGAAAACCAAAAATGAGGAATGATGCAAGAACACGTGTTGCACAAGCAACAAACAATAAAATTGAGGAAAGTGTTTTTGATGTTCAACAAAATAGAACTTGATGTTCATTAGAGTGCTATTGAATCCATATAAGTATACTGAAGAAAATGAAGTCCATCTTCAACACCAATTGCAAAATCGGAGGTAAGCATTATACTTTAATTATTGATTGAGGTAGTACAAATTACTTACTGTGTACAAAGGTGATACCAAAGATAAATTTAAAGGTTATACCCCATGCAATTCCCTATAGGGTATCTTGGCTACATAAGGAAGACAAATCATCATGTCCGAACAATGTTTGTTGAGTTTTCACATTGGATATCACAGGGATTTTGTTTTGTTTAATATTTTTCCAATTAATGTTTCTCACATTCTATTGAGTAGGCCATCATAGCATGATAAGAATGTCATAAATGATGGAAATAAGAACACCTTCCAATGGGAGAAGGATGAGAGAAGTTCATATTACACCCTATGAAGCGGTGAAAAGTGGTGAAGCAAGCAGAGTGATGTTCTGTTTAGTCAAATAATTCTTAAAGGAAGCAAGGAAAGCAAGGTGTTTTTTTTCTATTTTACCCAAGGACAACAAAGAGGAAACAAAGCGCAACAAGATAGTAGAAGTGGAGTAATTATTGAAAAAGTATCAAGAAATACTTTCACATGACATGCTAGTTGGGTTAGCACTAATTGAGGAGTATCTCTCATCGTTTTGATTTGATACTAAGATGAAATTTGCCTTATAAGGAAAAACATTGAATGACCCCAAGGGTAGAATCCCTAACCATGGAGAGGAGTCTCAACCTGCCTCATCACAATGCTAAGCAAAAATCCTTCATAGATTCAATGTCATTTGTGGAGCCTTATCAATATCCCATTATTACTCTTAACAAAATATCTTTAGTTATTACCACAATTTAATACATATTATTTATGTATGATACAAACTTATTCCTCAACTCCTAAACTCAGGTATGGAATCAATGATAAAATATTTGTGCTTAGCATGATTTAACTTGAAATCACAAAGGAAGACTACTTATCTTCTTCTGGCCTAGTACATCCGATTGAGTTTCCTAGGTATGAGTAAAAATCTAGCATTGACCATTTCTACAAATTTCTAATGAGTCTTGCTAAAGATGCCATGCATGCATGCCAATATTTGTGGCATGCCTCATGTGTTTCTCTTAAACTACCAATCCCAATTCTATGACACATTGTCTCAATGGACATATTCTAGGACAAATGTTTATTTGAAGCAATTTTGTCACAAATTGTCATCCAAAGGAGAAGTGGTTACTTCAACTTTCAAGTTTCTTTAGAAAGGGTGCATGGCAGATTCTAATAAGATTAATGTGATAAGAGTGTTCCTTCACTTGACGCCCTTGCAAATTGATTTGAGAATTGATGTTACATTGGTATTATATGTGTTCTTCCATATTTTTACACATCATAACTTTGTCTCCTTAATGGTGTCATTAGTCAATTTTCCTCCAACTAGGACTCAAGTAGTAAAGAAATATTGTTTTGTTACATTTTGTTTTCTTTTATGTACCCCTAGGGACATTATGGGGCAACTTGAAGGTATTTTCCAATGAGAACTAGTGAAAAAACTTCTTTTGAAGCATGGGGAGTCCCATAAGTCAATAATAGTAAGGCACAGTATTAAACGTGAAGATAAGTCACCTGAATGAATACATCCATACAACTTAATTTTTGTAAGGAACTTTATGGTATCATGGAAGGAATGAAGGTAATGGAGTAATATACATTGTCAATTATGTTGATGCTTCATGACCTTGATGAAAGAGATATCCGTGGTGGGTGCTCTTGTAATATGAATACCATTGAAGGTTTGGATTTTAGATTTAAGTCATCCTCTAGTGAAATGGATTCGATGGCTCATTCAATATTTAACACCAATTTGAATCGTTACCTTCATATTTAATCAATTTGGGAGAAGTTGATGTTTTTGAGATAAATTAAATATTGACATAAACATGGCTTGCCATAAACATAGTATAGGATTCAAATAACTTCATACTTTTTAAAACAAATACAAATACAAGTTTACTAGAGCTATGAAAATGATCCTTAGGGATTTCATAAATCTCGGGTTAAAATGAGCTATAAATAATTTGTTAGAACAACAAAAAATCCACAAAGTGTATTTTAACTAATTTCATTTCTTTACCTAATGTTGTAAATCTAGCACTGCTAATAATATATGCGTATGCTTGCCTTAAGAGTAGATGCAAGTGCAGTGTGGGATGCCAAAAGTGTTGCTAAAAAGCACTTGTATGCTCGATCGTTCCTTTTCAAAATGCAGTGTTTACTTTCTCAAACATGGGTTTGCAAAAATGATCAAAGTTTGGAATCACTAAAGCTTCAAAGCAAGTTCACAATGAATGTTGCAATAAAGATTCACTATCTAGTTATGGCCACTATAATAATAATAAAAATATATACCTTAGAAGATTCATGCTAGTATTGAAAACAATAAATATAATCCTTGTTTAAATCACCTACAATACTTGATTTCCAGATGATTTAGATTGAGTTTGAATGTGTCGAGATAAAGTTCCCTCAATTTTTGTCCCCACTAACTTTTCCAAAAAGGCGTTGCCTTATCACTTTTTCCAATTTTCAAAATTAAGAGTTCTCATAGCAATTTTATTATAATATGAAAGCAAATAAACCCGATGTAAGATATCACTTACAAATCCAATAAGCAATACATTAACATGTTTTAATACAAAGGGCCCTTGATTAAAGAAAATAGTAGTATACCCTTGACTTGTACAACCATGGATCTACTTACCTTGTTGTAGAGAAAATAAATTAACACACATATTGAAGACATTGTACATGGTGATTGTGTTATATTTTATGACCTGAACTAGTAATTTTTTGGATTGAAACAACCACATAGATTTAAATAAAACTCGAAATCTATAATGCCACATGTGAAATCCCAAGTACTACTACCTTGGAATGAATCCACATAGGAAAAATCTGGTCTAATATTCTTGACATAAGTGTTTGAGATAGCACTAATAAAGTGAGAGATTCATTCACATGCTTATGCCTCATTGTTTCTAGCCCATGTTGACCACATGAAGCAAAAGTGAAGGGGGGAACCTTTCATTTATATTTATAACTTGGAACTACTATTTGTTTAGGTGAGAAGATCTAACCGAAAAGGTTTGATTTAGTAATGATACATTACTCTATACATTTTCAAAGTACTTACCAAATTCCCACAAATTGCAAAGTCTGTTATCTCTAAGTATGAAACAATTCTTCACATTAATCAATGATTTCAAAAAGTGCAATTTTGCTTGAATCATCCAAACCACTATGGAGATAGGTACTATTGAGCATCAAGGTCTTACCTTCACTGTACTATCTAGACTCCCTTCCCTAAAGGATGTTCACATATCCTTGGAATTTACCTTCAATCGGTTCAAAAGAATGAAGGATAATCCCCACTTCATAGGAGTGACAAAGAAAACATGCAGAGGCTTTGCTCCATTCCAAATTCTTACCATTATTTCTTCTCTAACAAGTCAAGTTCCTACATATCTACTTCTCAACTTACCAAATGCACTTGTTATTACTTCTACCATATATTCCATGCCTTTTTTTACCCACTATTATTCTTTGTAAATTGCTACAAATGTGTGTTCATATATGTTTTGAGATGTACAATTATCAAGAATTTATTCCATTTTGCGCCTACACAACTTCAATTCCCAATTAAGCTTCCTATCTAAATTGTAAGTTCTCACCTTCACTCATTTACTTTTTATGCTCTCTTATTTTTTTTCCACTTACATACTATTGATACTTACCAACTACTTTTTCCATATGCAATGGCTAATGCATGTTTATTTGCATTCGCACTCCTAAATTCTTCTTGCTCATGTACCTTCGTTCCACAAAAAGTGAAAAAAAAACTATCAAGTTAGTATTTTCAGTTTCAAGATAATATAATGCTTTGCTTTCCATCACCATTACTATTTTCTTTTTTCGTTCCCCTCAACTATTTTAGTTTCATGTCGTGTAGAGCTTCTCTTCTTCTTCAAGGTACAAAAGGTTGATACCTTTCGTGCAACCAAAAGGAAACGTCGACCATTACTTGGAAAAACCACCTCATAAAAAGGCATTTACATGTACATTAAATTGTATCTACTTTTCATAAACATATGTCTTGTATAAGTCGAGTTTTATTATGATTCAACATCTCTATCATATTCACATGGAAATTCATCTTTGAACACTTTAACTATACTAGCTTAGCAATTTTCATTGCTTTTTATTTTCATTTCTATTCATTGTTGTTATTGCATTTTTCCCCTCATTTGCAAAAAAACCAAGTGCATATACCAAATATTTCCAACGCCAAATATAAATACATATACATTTTCTCATACACTACTTCCTTCCATACTTAGTACTTTTCATGTATGTGCTTTATTTTTCACTTCTAATAACTTCATGTCTTCCACTTCTCAAGTTCTCTTATAACTACATCACCTCCACCTAGCCCCCTTATTACAACGTACTTTTTGCACCATCATGTGCAATTGATAATTATATATGTATGATCATTTATGTATTTCCTCCTCCACTTAATGTAATTAACATGCATGTTTTATGCTTAGCGACGTTTTGCTATTGTTTCATGATTTACCCAATTCTCGTGATTTATTTGACGCACAACATCCCAATTGACCAAGATATATCAGGTCAACAAAGGATTTACTCCAACAACGGTCAACAAAGGATTAGCGACGGGTCTTTAGGACAACTGTAATTTTCAAGCACTAGTGGTAATGGATTGAATTATTAGGCACTGATGGTTGTAACATTGTTATGCTTGCCGTCGTTCCATTTGGACTTCGATTGGTAGTCACTGTTATTGTGATGCCCTCGATATTGTACAAAAATAGTCACAATTTTGATTAACCACCATGCTTAGGGTCAACGAATTACTAACTATAGCTTATGTTGTGCCTTATCACACATTTTGTCCTCGGAACAACAATGGTTTCCAATCCACTTCCTAAATTATGGGTTTGTTTGATAACGATTTCTCTGTAATCTTTTCTTTATGTGTAAACTTTTATGAACGGGCAGTGGAATGATTTACACAAATTCAACATTTTCACTGGACAGTCAAATACCCATGTTCTGATCTCACCATTGAAATGTATGAAAACGTTGAATTTGTGTAAAACTAAAACCATAACATATCAAAATGATCTTATCCTATATCCACAAATATGATGTTGGAAACATTAATCCTTTAGAGTCAATTATTATTGTATTTTGTATTACTATTCACATGAGTTGGATACCAAAAGATAGTGAATAGGTAAAGTCATTGGGAATCCAAGAGACACCTTGAAATATAAAACCAAGGGTCATAGTGAATTTGTTTTACATGCAGATATAGATATAAATAATAATGAAAAACACATAAACTAAACATAAATGGACAATCAAACACCATAGACTAAGCTCAGACAAAAGACCATTAGCTTTATTATGAGATCGGTGAGCCTTTTATATGCAAGGCAACATTTAACCTAATCTCTTTTTAACTTGTTACAAATAAAGTTGAATTCACACTTGCTAATGAAAAAGAAAGGAGCAGCTCCCTTTTAAGGAGTGTCGTCCTCAATTAGAGTGGCCAAGGAAGGGGTGCGCCCTTCCTGGAGGCCCAATTCATCCTTGTTTAAATCCAGAAGCATCCCTGCTTCCGTCAGCATATGAGGGAAGGTGCATTGCACAGTCTCTATTGAAATCCATTTGGCCTGCGCTAGTGTGTGGCCCGTATGCCCCACAAGATATGATAGATGTTGCAGTTGGTGAGTGGTCTTGGCCCTAAAGTCTAGAAGAGTGAGGTCAAGTAAAGTAGGCTGAAAAGCGGGAAGAATATCCCTCGGATGAGGAACCGTGACTGGCGGGGCGATGTGGACTGCTTGAGATGGTGTACATGAAGTAGCTCATGGATGCCCAATGGTAGAGGCAAAGCTAGGTGATAAGCAGTCTCCCCATTGCAATCCAAAACAAGATATGTTCCATATCAGAGCGAGTGAGGATTGCAATGCAGGCTCATGAGTCGATGCTTGTCCAACATGAGCCAAACATGATCCCCCGAGTGAAAGAAGAATTGTGGGTGACGTTTCTCATGCCATTGTGCAGCACGAGCTTTGGAATCCTAGGGAGAAACCGCTACTTGAGTGTACCTCTGTGCTAAGGTCTGGATAAAGCATTGATCTGAGTGTGGCTTGACCCCTGTGGGTTGTTGCAACACTTCTCAAACCTCACCAAAGCAAGGATCTGCTATGGACAAGGCCTTGCAGGAATCTCTAAAATGTGCAAGACTTGTTCCTTGTCAAATGAGATATAATCAAGTTGAGAATCTGCTAGAGTCTTGGAATGGTAGGCCCTAAGGTGACCTCCATGTTTAAGTACGGTCCCAATGGTGGGCTGAGATGCATCATTCTCAATCTAAAATGGCCCAAAATTCATCTTGAAATCAGTTTTCCAAATGGTTGTTGCTTGCATTCTGAGTGGATGGTAGTAGACGGGCAACTCCATTTCTTGTGAGTGGTCTAGCAACTCCTCAATCCGGGGTAGCGTGGAGCGATTCGTAACTGTGGCTAGATTGAGGGCATGGTAGTCTGTCACTAGACACCCTTCAGAAGAATCCTTTGTAGGGAGAATGACAGTCGGGGAAGCACATGGTAACGAGGATTGAATATGACCCCAGGTAAGAGGCTGAGGAATTTGTTGTGCAGGCTCGGCAGCCTCGCAGTGAGTGAAACGAGAAGATGGGGCGTCAGGCAAGGAAGCACCAAGGAGTAGATCAATGGGATGCACATTAGGGCTCGGAGGTGGCAAGCCTGTGGGTTGCGAAAAAACATTTGCATTCTCGTTTTGTATGGGGGGCATGTCAAGTGGGACAGGGTGTGAGAGGTGGTCTGGTGGAATGGAGAAAACTAAACACAAGTAGTCGCATCTATTGAGGCTAACCTGTGGGATTCCCATGTTACTGATAAGACGCATGGTGGATTTAAGAGCAGAAGTAAGGAGGTAGGTGCGCCCCATATCCTGCAAATGATATTGATGGGATTTGGCATGATATACAATGTATCGGGCTTGTTGATATGGGAGGCCTAGAAAAATATCAACATAGTCAAGAGGAGAGATGTCACAGAACACAGTATCCCGGAAAAGGTCAATGGAAAATGTCACCGCACAACTTTGTGAGAAGTGAGGCGAAGGCCATCCTTTTGAACTCAACCAATTGATAGGGGGTCATATGAGGAGTTGTGGGGAGTTGAAGGCACTGAACCAAGTCCTGGGAAACCAGGTTCTTTTGGCTCCCGTTGTCCAGAATAATGGTGGTTGAATCATGCTTAATCTGACAATTGTGTGCAAACAAGTGCACAGAGGTGGTGTTGGACTCATCGGCGGTCATCAGAATCAGAGATAGCTCAGCTTCAGAAGGATTGGCAAGGGGAAAAACTTCAGAAGGAGGGGCAGTATGGGATTGAGCAACCTCGGGAAAGAGAGACTTTTTAGTGTGGAGGTTCTTGAGAACACGACAATCTACATAGGCATGGGAGTTTGTCTTGTGAAGAGTGCTCCAAAGAGCGGTTCCGGGTGAGAATGGGGATGCAGGGGAAGAATTAGAAGGGTCGGGCCGGGTTTGAAAAGAGCAGATTGGAGAAAGTACTTTATGTTCCATGGCCAAATCCCTAAGAAAGGCCTTGTCCAAAGGACTGTCAAACTGCCTTAAAACCATTAGTAAACCAGAATTAAGTTTGACAATTAGTACCTATTTCGGATCGGAGATATGCAATTGGATGCACAACTTGCAGAAGACATTAATGTAGCTCTAGACTCACTGACCAGAGAGTTGAAGGAGCTGCAACCATTTGGAAAGAAGGTTTTGGCGATATACAAGAGGATAGAAGTGATCCCGCAAAGCCTAACAGAAGGCATCTCAAGAAGTGATGCTTGATGGCATCGTAGATTTTGCATCCCCAAGCTCTATGACCAAGGAAGGGGTTTCTCGTTGAGTATCCCACCAAGCCTGCGCAATACCTTCCAACTGCAGACTAGCGATCGGAAGCTTCATGTCCTCTTGCAGGTCATGACATGTATTAAATAGGTGGAGAGGCTGCGGATCTAGGAATCGACAGCCTCACCATCCATTTGACCTGAAAACTTTGGCAACTGAAAGCACATGTCAAGTTGCATAGGTGTTGGAGAGCGTCTCTCTTGTAGACGCATTAGTTCATTGAGGTCCGGGGATAAATCCTGGATCGGGGAAGACATATGAGAAGAGGAATCATCGAGGGAGATTTCTCGACGAGGAGGCATTATTTTCATGCGCTGCAATACTAAAAACTGACACTAGAGTAAGTGAGAGAGGCTAGGCGCACGAAGACAAAGGACTCAACAAGTCAGGCACACCACTGGAGAAGGACTAGAAACCGTCAATCAGAGGATAGACACTGGGATCTAAAGGTTGGCACCCCATATTGGAACTGTTGCACTGAGAAAATAAGCTTGGGAGGGTAGGCACACTAGAGAGGGGACTCTAGGAACCCTAGTGCAATGCAAAAATGAATCAGGAACCCTAAGATATGACTGATGCACTGAGAAAATGAGCCTAAGAGGGTAGGCATACCAGAGAGATGACTACGGGAACCCTAGCGCACTGCAAAAATGAAGCAGTGACCCTTAGATCTAACTGAGGAACTGAGAAAAGAACCCTGAGACGCTAGGCACACCAAAGAGATGACTCCAAGAACCCTAGTGTACTGCAAAAATGAAGCTGGAAACCCCCAGATCCGGACTGGGGCACTAAAAAACATGGAGCATTTGAATCCAAGCATCTTGGAGAAAGAAGGTTGGAACCTCATATCTAGACATTAGACACTGAGGCAATGGAGCCTTGGGGCTAGGCGCACCTGAGAAACAACTCCAAGAACCCTAGTGCACTGCAAAAATGAAGCAGGAACCCTCAAATCTAACTAAGGCACTGAGCAAATAAGCTTGTAAGCGCACCAAAGAGTTGATTCCATGAACCTAGCATACGGCAAAAATGAAGCTGGAAATTCCCAAATCTAGACTGAGGCAATAAAAATAATGGAGCCTTTGAAGCCAAGCGTCATGGAGAAAGAAGGTTGGAACCTCAGATATGCACGTAAGCACTAAGAAAATGGAGCCTTGAGGCTAGGCACACCTAATCAAACTCCAGGAACCCTAGCGCACTGGAAAAATAAGTTGGAAACCCTAGAGCTAGACTGATGCACCGAGAAACTGAGTCTTGGAGCCAAACACCCAGGAGAAGTAGGTATGAAAACCCTAGATCTGGGCAGAATTTGGAGCTGCTGAAACAAACCGCATTGGGTAAATTGGTGGAGAACCCTAGCACAAAGTCAAAAAATGGAACTGAAACACTGAGAAGGTTGTACTTAATCTGCAGCAAACCCTTGCTCGAGGATTTACTGATCGCTGCAAATGATAAAACCCTGAAGAGGGTGTTGAGATCTGCTACCAAATTGTCCTTGAGGAGGGCGCACAACACCGCTAAAGCCCCTGAGGAGGGCGCACTTTGAAGAAGGCTAAAACCTGAATTACAGAGGCTTCCAAGAGAGGATTAGTGTTGGAGTGGAGGACCCTAACGCTACTCAGAGAAACTGCAGTATTGCAATATTGCGGTGCGATCATAGTAGCGTTAATGCACTGGATCTCATCAAAACTGCACAGTTAAGCGTGTTTGGGCTAAACTAGTATTGGGAAGGGTGACCTCCGGAGAAGTCCTAGTATTGCACACACAAAAATTCTAAAAGAAAGTGAATGACTTATTGTCTAACCTTGTTGTTGAGCAGAAGGTAACTGAGATCTAAGCTATGATACCAAGATCTGCATGTAGATCTAAATAATAATATAGAACACAGAAACTTTACAGAAATTAACAGCATAAACTAAGCATAGACAAAAAGACCATTAATTTTATTATGAAATAGGTAAGCCTTTTATAAGCAAGGCAACCTTTAACCTAATCTCTTATTAACTAGTTACAATAAAGTCAAGTTCACACTTCGTAATGAAAAAGAAAGGAGCAGCTCCCTTTTAAGGAGTGTCATCCTCAATTAGAGTGGCTAAGGAAGGGGTGTGCCCTTCCTAGTGGCCTGGATTGTACTTATATGTACATATATATATATTTTTTTTTTCAGCGGAAAAAAATCGTACCACTGTTATTCATTGATGACAATCAAATAGTACAATATCACAAGTCATTGTGAAGTCACGACTTATACAAAAAGAAGGCCCTATGGAGACCAAAATAAACACCCAGATTACTAAGAAAAACATAGTAATCATCCTATGCAGAGTGTGCTCAAGCTAAAGTCTGAACATAGATCAATACATCAAAAGTACAAAAAGTGCAGTGCCTCTACAGACAAGACATGAAAACCTGATCCGAATCGAGTAGAAGACTCTTGATATTCTTCCCACCTGATAAAGCCTTCAGTGCCTTCATGTGCATTTTTTGATAATATATCAGCAAGTGAATTATGCTGTCTATATATATGTTCAAAAGATATAGTCTCGAAGAAAAGTATAGCTTCCTTAATTCTGCGACACCAGTGATGTAGAGTGATCACACTGATATGAAGTCCCTTGAGCCCATTTGATAGTTACCCTGGAGTCACCATAAACAGAGATTTCAGGAAAACCAAAATATTTGGAAATTGCAAGAACACACCACAAACCAATCATCTTAGCCTTGGTATTAGTGTCGTTGCCACAATTGAGTTTCAGTGTAAAGTAATGATCCTTATTGATATAGATAGCCCCACCAATAGCACAACACCCATCAATAGTTGATCCATCGAAGAAAGCCACAGGTCTGTGAAAGGTGCATTGAAGGAAAGATTTTTTTGTGACGCTTTTAATGCCAATGCTTGTGCAGTGAGTTTTAGTGACCCCATAATTCTGCAGATGATATTGATAATAGAAGGCCTAATGTCCTCAAATAACGCTGCATTCCTCGAATGCCAAACTGCCCATGAAACCACAGTTGGAAGAAAAGGTAATTCTTTACACTCACGGAACCATTGAAGAGCACAATATCTAAACAGTCCCACCTTCCATGTTGTACGGATGTCTAATTGTTACAACCAACCAATAAATGTTCAACCGATTCCGAATCATTGATGCAAAGAATACAGATGCTGGGCCCAATCCACTCGCGCTTCTGTAGATTATCCCAAGTTTTAAGACACCCCCTAAGGGCCTGCCACATGAAGCATTGTATCTTTATTGGTATCTGCCACCTCCAGATCACCTTATACCACCAATCTGCAGGAAATGAACAGCTATTACTAATTAATGTCTTGTATGCAAATTTAGTAGTAATCGTACCTGTGGCAGGCTGGCTTATCTCTATCCCTATTCAATCGGACACCAGCAGCATTTAGTTTAAAGATGTACTTTTCCCATTCAGATGTTTCTTCATCCTGAAAGCCCATCTCCCACGCTGAAAGCCAATATGTTTGTCTAATCCCCACCTGTATCCTTGAATTGTATTCAATGTCTTGTAATTGAAGCAATGTATCCTTGATAAGGTATAGTCTTCACCCATACCCATGATTGGGTCAATCCCTACCAAGATGTTTGAACCATTTCCAGCATAGATTGAATATTGTTAGGGAATTAAATATATTTAATATTTTATTAAAATTATTAAATTAAATAGAAGTAGTTTTTTTAATGTAATAATTTTTGGAGAAACAATACATTACATATTTTATTAAAATTATAGACATCCATGCATATGAAATTCAAATAACAATCATGAATACATATTAAATTTTGTAACACAAATACACTAAGCAAATTATAAGTACACAACCATACATATGAATATGGATCAAATTTAACACACAAACGTTAAACATAGAAAAATTATGATATAATTTAAAATTTGAGTAAATCTATATAATATGTTTTTATAAAATAAATATATTGAATAATTTTATTAAATTAATAACATAAAAATTAAATTATTATAAATGATGATGAATTCAGATTGAATTTTGATAGTACACACAAAAAAAATATTGTAATACGCAAACATACAAGTAAACACATAAACAATTTGTAAATACATGGTTATAGATATGGTATTCAAACAACAATTATGAAGTAAATACACGGTCATATGAAATTCAAGCAACAACCATGAATAAATATCAAATTTTGTAAAACACACACAAACATTAGACATAAATAAAATTTAAAGTCTAACATTGCATTTCAAATTTTTATCACTACTTT
>NWUY0300038870.1:24146-35073 GCA_004151065.3 Larix sibirica
CTCCTTTGAAAAATTGAGCACAATCAAGTTGTTACGCTCGGTTCTATGCAATAGAGAGTAGAATTAACAAAGATATGGGTTCCATGTTCTTCTTTGCACCAGACAAATTAGCACATTTACAACAGAGTTTTTTGTTGTTAATATTCATCCAAATACTTTTAAGGACGGTTTGTTCTGCTTCATGTTTCTCATTCTCACCATCTCACAATCACAAGACTACCCCATTTTACAGATAAACAAATATTATCGTCTCTCAAAGACCAATAAACCAAGAAAAAGCAATGATAGCTATGCATAGGGTGAGAAAATTCAAACCATTTTAAACTTACAACATTAACTTCAAATTTGTTGCCTAAATACATACCCCTTCTCTGGACATCATACTCTAGCATAGAAATTCTAAAATAAAAACCGTATGAGAAGAATGCTACCAAGCTTTAAGGGAGCTGTAGTGAGCATTATATGTTTTTCTTTCTTGAACAATGGTGCGCCCCTCTTTAATATATAACTATGAAGGAGTTGTCCTACTTACATAAATGTGTAATAGACAAACATTTTCACCAACATATCTTGATATTTAAATGCACAGTTTCATGTAAACCAAATGTACTTAGTGGAAACTCATGCTCAAAATCCAGCAATGATTAAAAAACTTACACATGTATAATATCAAGTTTGCTTGAATACATCTGGTTCATTTCTCATACGCTTCTACATAACAACAATTTAATTCCCTTACATAGAACTGTTAGGACAAGTACCTAGCCAACGGAATCCTTGGAACATCCTCTGTAGGGTATACTATCATGGGAAATGGGAAGTTAGTCACGCTGCACACATCATCCAATGGTGATGGTAATGACAAAACCATGCTATTTATAACATTTATAACATGGCCATTGGCTATCAATCAAATATAAAGGAAAAAATTAAAAGTGCCTTGGAATCCTCGAGAATTTGTATTCCAACCATTATTTTGAAGGGGATGTAGGGTAGTATTATGGCCAATGGATGCAAGGAGATGGTGGTGGGTCTGATAATAAACATGAGGCATTCATAATATTTTTAAGGACTTCATAACTCTTTAAGGCCTCTTCATCTTTGGGTTGTCGCCTCTTAACTTTCTCACAAAAATAATTCAAGTCTGATTTTTTACTTTAGGAAGATTCTTAGACATATCTAGTATCGCGAGAGGCTTGTAATTTGATAATTCTATAATTATTATTTCCTAGTAGCGGGCAGTCAAGAATTGGCAATGATTATAGAGTGAGGGAAGAATGAAACTATCTAAATAAATTTTGTAGACATTGGGTCTCGTGGATGTTGAGCGGCATGCTTGATCATTATGAGCCAAAAGGTCTCATTTTGATACATGCAATGATGCAGTGTACTATTATTGCTCGGTGTATACACTAAAAGATAATGTGAAAGTGTTTCATCGGCTCTGGTTGGCATCAATTTCACTATGGGTGGACGTTTATTTGTAAACATGCGCTGCATATTTTGTGTTGAGCTCGTACATTTGGGAATTTACCCTAATGCTTGCAGGAAGGGTGTAAATATATATGTATGCATGTGTATTGTGTTTTTGGAGCTCTAACATTGAAGAGGGTCTATTATTACATTGGAAATATGATATTGAAAGGTGGAAATCATTGTTCAGGATAAACAGAATCAAATCATTTGTTTCTCTGTCAGTAATCATTAACACGGAGCAGCTCATGGGAGATATCTCCTACAAGGAAGCAGGTCTCCATGAACCTAGCAATGGCATTTATGGTCAGTATTTTCCATGGATGAATGCATCAATTGGTTGGCATCTTGATTTTTTAATCACACACTGAGTGGTTACTTGAGTTAGCCTATGGTTCAAACCTCAGTCCACTCCACGTTGGCATATGTAAATGTTATTTTTAAAACATTAGTGACAGGAACAAACGGATCAAAAGGAAAATATGAGTAGGGTAAATACCATTCAAGTTGAGCAGGGTTAGTTCAGTGTAGGCTTGTAGCAATAGATTGTAGAACCATTCATTTATACCTTCATCCATCTATCCCGGTCCAAGCCACAAGAACCATCTCCTTCTCCATTGAGCAATTGGACAATAACGGTAAGTTGTAGGCTGAGACTTGAGTAACTGAGTTCCAACTTCAGATTTCTGAATTTCTAACACAGAGTCACATACGCAGTAAAATGTAATGGGAATTTCGGCCACTTGCATTGGAATCTAGCAGCAGCTCTTACAACAAATTGTAAATTNNGAGATGGAGACCCAAGGATGCAAAAGTCTTACTGGCATTTGTAGAAAATTGTTTGACATGCATGCCTTGAAAGAGAGACCTCATGTGCTTCCTATATGGAAAGAAGACTTAGATTTGAAGACGATGGATGACCACATTCCACATGGATCAACGAGCCAATTTGTTTATTCATCCATGGGTTGGGTGGATAGATACATAGGAAGGATGGAGATTCATCAAGGTAAATATTCTTTTTGATTTTGTGATATTTGTTTTGGTTTTACTAACATTGCCTTACCATGTGAGCAATAGCAAGGGTATGTACGAAATCCATTGGATACTTTCAATACACATACATCCATGGATTGGGTGTGCAAGTACATGGAATATTTGGAACTACCATGCGAGAGAAAATCATCTTGAATACAAAGCATGTTGGAAACAATTGAGCATGTAAGCAATCAATTTGTACAAGAAGAGATCCAAACATTATTGGAATAAATGACAAAGACCTTCAAATGCCTTGGAAAGGATGAACATCCAACATGGTGGTGGATGGATACTGGCATACCATGGAGTGACAAGTTGTCACAAGCAACAGTGATGATGGATGGTATGCATCAGGGACCATGGGATCCAGGCATTAATGGTTGGTTTTAGACACAATTAATGTTTTGGAGGGTGTAGTTGAGGCAGTGGGATCCATGCATTACTTGGCATGATGGATTGTCTTGGATGTCATTGATGTTGTTGGATTGCAATGGTGGTTGTCATAGTCACATTGCATTAATCAGATTCACTTGGTAACGTGGCATTCTTATTAGTTGTTTCCATTGAGAGGAACGTACATTTTCAGTTGCAGACATAGTGGAGTCACTCAGTGGGGATATGGTTATGTTAAGAGTGGCACAAAGGAAGCATGATGGACCAATTGAATTCCAATGCTATGTCAGTTCAACAACAAAATATCGACGGTGAGAATTCATCGATTGGTTTCATGCTTTCTATGGAATTGATTTCTTTCTTGAGGACAAGCAATCTTGGGTGGGGAGGACTGTAATGTCCCCATATCAAGCCTTGGACCACAATTTCCTAAGTCACCTAGATTGGTTCCTGTATATTCACCTAGGTGGTAATTTAGGTTGATTAATTGTTGATCCCAAAGTCCAAAGGGGGAAATAATACCACCATAATGTATGGGGACTAGGACAACTACATTAAAAGGATGAGGAACCTTGGTTACATCATTAAATAAGCCAAGTCTCCTTATGATCCAAAATTATTGAGAAAATGCTAAGGTTGGTTTCCTAAGGTTGGAAAAATCCAAGGAAGAGAAACTCCTAAGTAGTGTGACAAGGTTTCATGTCACCACCTTGAAAACACTATGATAAATTCACTAACCCATTCAACCCCACGGGTCCTAGTGACAATTTGGCAGTAATTAATTAATAAATATACTTTTGTGTTATTTATTAATATTAATAAATATTTATGAGTCATGATGACAGGGAGGGTCATACTTTTGTGTTATTTATTAATATTAATAAATATTTATGAGTTATGATGGATAGGTGGATCAAGGAGGGAACATAAGTGGTCTTGTAGACCCTATGAGTTGTCAACTACAATAGAAACTAGAAGAAAATGAGAGAAAATCCATAAAGCCACAAAAAAGATGGAAGGAAACACAAAAGCAGGAAAATCAGAAAAGCAAAAAGCATGTAGAAAGGTAGGAAAGTCCATAAAATAAGAAAGAAGTATAAAAGAAGACAAACGCACTAGAAAATAAAGAAAGCATAAAAATAATAGGAAAAGCGAGATGTTTCCAAAAGAACAAAAGCAGTCCAAAGCGGAAAGGAAATAAAGCAAGGAAAAAAAAGAAGGTAAAAGTTGTATATGCTAAAATCAATTAACGAGGGCACATTAGTTGATATGGACTACCACATTCAATGTATTTTGAGATCCATTCATGTTATAAAAGAAAGAGGTTCTCCCTAGAGATAATTCTAGTCATTTTGATATTTGTCTTGAGATATTGCTCTCAGAGGCTTGGGAGATGCAACGCTAAATGGATTTGGGTGATGTGACCAATAGAAAACCTTGTTCTTGTATTCTTCATAGTCCAGTGCAACTATTAGAGTCTGAATTGCATATATGATCCAGTGATTGGTGTTCTGGTTGTGCGGTCCAATCCCTTCATTCAATAGAAGCAGTGTTGAAAGGGAGAAATGTAGGTTCCATTTTTGACATTTCTAAGCCATTTTTGGCTCTAATACCTATTCCATTGCGTTTGTATCATCGTTTCCATTAGGAAACAGTTTTTGTTTCATCAAATCATGCTTTTGGATGAGCAAGTTATGGCCATTTTACTAGATCTGGGGGTTCGAGATGTAAAGAATGCGACATTGCTTTTCTATCTATTTTGATCTTCCTGATTTTAGAGTTATATGAGAGACGTATATTTAGGATGGAATCCATCCTTTCTCTCTAATTGAATTATCATATCTTATTCCAATGTCATCCAAATCTTCTTCTTCTTCCGATGCGGTAATTCCATCCATTGGAACATTCTCTATAATAATTGTCTCTTCTTCTTTATGGGAGGTTGTTGGTGACCCTGTGGGAATCATTAATGTATCTAAGACTTTGATGATCAGTATCTCATATAGATTACATTTCTTCAATTTTTCTTTTAAATGAAATTGAGTTAATTATTACACCTCTTCTAGATGTAGTGTTTATTTTGACTGGTTTCCTAGAAAATGCAGCATAGTGGTCTCTATATATACAATTATTATTCTGTGAGTTTCTGTAGGTCCATAAGACTCTGATAAATCCAACCTCATCCTTAAAACTGAAATTCGTGACCTTTGGAGGTGTTTGGAACAGTCTAGATGAAGACTAGTATATTAATACTAGGTAGTGCACTTGCTAGTTACACCTCCAAATCCTGATAGCTTGCTTCTAAACCTTTGTTTGATTGTTGTATAAGGTTGGGTAATATTCCATATAGTCAATACTAGGTTGGATTACTTTCATCAAGCACCAGAAGCCTTGGGTTTCCACATCAGTGACATGGATAATTGCCTTGTAACCTTGGGTTTAGCTCAACGGGTCTACTCGGGCGTGACGTATCCATAAAAGTGTTGATGTCAAAGTATTGGCCTATTTTCATCCTATTGCAGCCTTAGTGGGTCATTAACATCATTTTGGGAAGAATTTAGCAAGAGTCTAAAGTTGTTTGAAAATTTCTTCTTGGATCCTTGTCAAACTAGCTAGTTTTGATTCCTAGTAATCTACTGTGAGTTTCATTTCCAATTTTTTGAGTTAATATGCCATTGATCAGTTCTAGTACATTAAAGTGGTATCATAGCATGGTCCTCTATACTTGTGAGTAGAAATACCAATAGCCATTACTCAATTGAAAGTACAATTGCAGGTATAGCTTGGTTTAGTGGAAACGATTCTGATTGGTATGAAGAGGAAGGATCCTTTTATGATTATGAAGAGGTCATTTCCATATATCGAGGCTTGTCCATTTTCATTGAGGATGATGAATCCTTGTGCAATATTATGTGCACAAAGAGCAGAAGGCCCAAACCACTAGAGTTCAATATTCTTGATGGCGGAGTGTGTTATGGGGGAAAGCTTCTAGGAGGCAATCCATTTGAGTACCTCGGAGAATACCAAACAATGAGGAAGGATATTTAGGAGGTATTTCCTTTCCGAGACTTTTGAACTTTCAAATTTGAAAGGTTGTTTCCAAATTAGGATCCTCGTAGCAACACATATCAAAGAAGAGTAAGCCATATTGTCAATGGTGGGTGCAAAGAAGTAGAGCATATGTTGCAGAAGAGTGAAGCATCACCATCACAATGCTCTGCACCCAATGATCCAGTTATAAAAGGGGCATCTAGAGCTTCTCATGATTTAGAAAGAATGAATCCCTCAGTCAAAAAGGTATCCATCAAATGAGCATGATGGAACTAACAATGTGGAAGTTTCCAAGGAGGCAAAAAAACAATGCGCAACACAAGACCAAGAAACAAGTTGCGAAGCTATGAACAATGTGGAAAGAGGTTCCACTACATGACATTCAAGCTTCTTTTTTGGTGATTTCAAGATCACTACAAAGGATATTGAATCTGTTGGGGGTGGTGAGACATCTTTTGGATCATATCCAAAAGAATAACATAAATCATATTTCCAGTCACCACTTGAGCTTCATAGTGAAGNTTTGGGTGATGTGCCCCATTGAAAATGTGTTCTAGTCATCTACAAAGTTCTACTATAGCCATTAGAGTCTGATTTTCAGGTCTGATTCATCCCACATATTGAAGTATTCAAGTCTCCAGAGTTGGTGCAGAGATTGATGCAAGTTTATGGTGAATTCTGATGAGATTCATCTAGACAAGATATCAATTGGAGTAAATGCACCCCATGAGAGATTCATCAGATGTTCTTGTACATACCGTGATATTCCATATGATTATATTCTACCCATGGGTCTGATTCATTATTTCTATCTCTTATTTCATTCTCCTATTGAAGAATTTTGCTTCTATATTGTGAAATCTTAAAGGTAGAGAACTCTCTGTAAGTTTGGTTCTCGATTACTATCAAAGGATGTTATAAAATTATAATGGAATATTGCGGCTATTAATTTACATGTATTTGAGATCATGCACCATTTCTGAGAACGAATTCGTGAGCCACTGAGGATGTTTGTAATTCAACGTTTCAAGGCTTGCTACCTATGCATAACAAATTGACTAGTTTTACAGAATTTGTAACATAATGATTTCCGTGATTCCATTTCTCAGTCTGTAAGTTGATTCGGGTTATTAATACCTTGTTTAAGCCATCCCAGTCCTTAATTCATAAATTAGTGACCCTCTAGGGTTGTTTGGAAAATCTTGGAAGTTAACTATTTGTGTAGTCATAGATAGAACCCTTGTTTGTTTGGCCTCCAAACTCTGTCAGGTTGTGTCCAAATCCTTGTATTCTTGCTGTAGCAGGGTGGGGATAGTCCGCATAGCTTACCTCAGGTCTTGTTGGAGGATCCTAAGTCGACCTATAGACTAGGTCCTCTGCTTGACTACTTGTAAAACATGTCGACGGATTAAGTCGACCAATATATGTCGGGTCAGTCAGTTGAACCGACATGTAGTTGTGTAACTTTTTGTCAATCATATAAATAGGCTGGTGAGATGACTTACAAAGAAGTCATACTACTCATACATTTGTAATCCTTTTTCATATCTTACTGAGTAATATAAAGGTTTGTTGCTTCATCTTCTATCCCTTGCTTATGGTATCTGTATCATTGTGCTTGCTTGCATATATTGTAATATGTATCACTGGTAACAATTCAACCCCCTCGACTACAACATTGGTTCCGTTTCCAGTGATTCATGCATAAGATGATAGCGAGCATGATCAAATGATATCGGAGCAAGAGATTAAGGATTGGTGGGAGAGGAAGATAG
Source organism: Larix sibirica (assembly GCA_004151065.3). NCBI lineage: Eukaryota > Viridiplantae > Streptophyta > Pinopsida > Pinales > Pinaceae > Larix > Larix sibirica. The sequence goes on from NWUY0300038870.1 coordinate 31,877, forward strand.
AAAACTACCTGCAGAACTATGCCAGAAGAAACAAGTTGACTATTGCTCAAGAAAGAGAAAATTTCTTCTCCGAGTCGCATGTAAAATTGATAGAGTCCATACCGTTCGTGTTGAAGAAGCTCCTGGATGAAAATACCAGCAGATGAAAAAGAGAAACAATTATTTCAAACTCTAATCAGAGGAATCCGTACAAATCTGTCAGAATGGTACGAAAAAAATTGTTGATGATTTCTGTGAAGATTGTGCTATTGAAGAGCAAGTGTCCATCGGCAACGTGAAGAAAAGGTTTTAAAACGACCTTACTAACCAATTTATGTGTTCATTACTGATACTTATTTTCATGTTCCTGGTCGACAAAGGAGTAGTGCCTTTTGTCGATACTCGACTCCTATTGTTGCCACCACTCCCAAACGTAAATTGGGAAGAAAAGGAAAGCAAGTGGGAAAAACTCGTACAAGAACGAGAGTGGGAATATTTCTTGAACAAATGAAGTACCGTACTTCCACAGTTTCCTAAAGAGGTCCAGGCCGGAATTGGGGGGGTATCCAATCACGTCCCTGATGGAGTAGATGCATGACAAAAGTCGACAGATGAAAAGATGACATGAACAACAACTAAAAATCCAAAAAAATCAATAAAAATAGAACAATGAGTCACAAAAGCACTCCAAATATCCAAAAGATTGAATGAGAGAAGAGGATAAAGTGGTGTAAAGAGCTAAGGGAGCAGGCTAGTGTGCTCCAGAAAAAATGAAAGTCAAGTATAATGACGGATGCAGAAGGAAATCTACCAGAGTTGAGTAGAGCTCGACATGAAGGGGGCCTTGATGAAGCTTTGTCTCCGATGGATGAAGACTTATGTATCGAGCGTGGTAGAGATTTCCAAGTGAGCATGCCCAAGGTAATAACACCACATTCTATGATACATCTAACTCAGAGTGTTCAAGTGCAGGATATTATCGAAGAAGATTTAGGACTTCATGTTGGTCAGTCTGGCATCTGGAGTCATAGAAGAAATGAAGGTGATGAAGTCGACAAATTATTGATTCATCGACCAGAAGAAGGGACTAGGGTCGCTTTTCAACCTGAATTCTCAAACAGAATTTTTCATCTACTCTATTCAAATCGTGCGGAAGCGCCCCCCCTGCCACTTCCAGCATTAAGTGATTCATCGATTTCATCAGAAAATACGAGGAGAAGTGAAATCCATATTGATAAAAAATTTACTTGGATTTCGACAGAAGCGATTGAAGAAAACCAACTTTTGATATCCAATGACTCGACCGAAGTTCCAGACGCTATCATTGAAAGTGAATAACAAGCTCTAATACCTGTCAATATACATTTAGAAATAGTACATGTCGAAGTTATTCAAGAAAATAATTTTGTCGTCGGAAGAAATCTAGTGTCACCACCAGTAAGCTTAGAGGTCGAAACTGTAGCAGATATGGCACACACAACAACACACCTTTCTTTTTATGAGGGTGATGAAGATCCTAGAAGGCATTGGTTTGTATGTGAATCAATATGGGAAGCTAACACCCTTACCAATGAAGACCCACAAATGGCACAATTTGCTGGCTCATTATCAAAAAGAGCTCTAACCTGGTATATGACATTCATTGAAAAAACACCCAATGCAACAAAGGCTCAAATCAAACAACAGTTCTCATCCTTTTTTAAAACACCGGATGTGAAGTACTTGACTGCTGAAAAGTTGAAGACTATAGTGCAAAAGCCAACAGAAATTGTGAGGGAGTATGACAAGAGATTCAAAGACCTACTGAGCCAAATCGACTATGACATTGAGGAAAAGCTGTTGATCCAATGGTTCATGCCTGTCCTATTACGAAATATCAAAGTGCACGTCCGTTGGCATAATGTCACCACATATGAAGAAGCCACGACGAAGGATTTATAAATAGAAATGGATGACGACTACCCCACAACCCCCGTTGACAGACGTATCGAAGAAAAACTGCAAAGCATGCAGAAATCCATCCAAGAAATCAACCTCAGAGGAGCATAACTCTGGTGTACAAAATGCTCCACAGCAGGGTATACAAAAGACTATTGTCATCATGATGACCGATGGAAAGACGTTCAACTTGTACAAACAAAGTGCTTCTGCGACATCTGTCAAGAGTACAACTGTCATGCCACAAAAGACTATCCATATAACATGAATAACAACCAAGCTCGGTGGTGCTCTATATGCGAAGTTAATTCTCATTCCATAACAGAATTCCATTTGAACTTAAAGAACAAACAAAACTATCATGCAATAGACTAGAATAATACTGTCGACCAAATAAATGACATAAATGAAAGGAATGATAGAAATGATTGGAACGACAGAAATGACAGATATCAAAGGAATGATAGAAGAAGATATGATTGGCATACTGATAATTTCAATCGACGAGGAGGATTCCCAGGTTGAGGTCGCAATAATGGAAGTTGATATTTCCGACCTCTTTCACCTATGTGATGTTTCACTTGTCTTAACGAAGGACATCTTCATGCAGAATGTCCTTACAAAGATCGAACAGATNAGACTCCAGACTTGGACCACTGGATCGACATATTTTGTTGAAAGGGTTGGAGGAAAGAAACTAACGGCTCAAGAAATAATCCCACTATTCACACAAGGACAAGATCCTGAAGTACACATCAATAGCTGTGAAAGGGAATGGAATATATTAGGATACAGAGATGAAAGAACATGACCACATCTCTTCCGAAACACACTCGATGACTACCGAACAAGTGGTACAAAATGTAAGAGGAAAGAGGAGAAACGCTCATCTGGAAAGAGCTAAAAGAAAACTTTATCGAAGATTTCAAATTCTCTACAAAGGAGGAGCAATTAATTGAAGCAGGCCATCAAGTGAAAAAGTTTTTACAACCTTCGAATAATAAAATGCCAGCAGATAATCAACAACTTCCTCGAAAAACCACTGATTGCAATAATATCAAGTAGACATAAATCCAACATTCGACAAGATTACAAATGAAAATGGAGAAAACAACTGAAAAAATATTCAAATGGAAACAAGATCATCCAGGCACATCCAAGCTAGTCAGAACAACCTTCAAAGTCGAAGTGGCAGAAAAAGAAGATCCTGAAAGACTAACTGAAAAAGAATTTCCACCAAAATTCACACAACTCAAAGAAGGAGAACGACCGATCAATGA
>NWUY0300038896.1:1747-12216 GCA_004151065.3 Larix sibirica
GGGGATTTGAACTTGTGACTTTCCATTTACAACTTCTCATCTCAATTACTCATTACCAATTGCTCTACCCCCCGTGGGCCAATAATTTAGTTTATTTATTAATTGATTTAAATTTTATAATTATTTTTTATTTAAATTAAATTTAAAAGAAAGGTGAATTTAAATTAAAAAATTTAATTCTTTCAATTTTAAAATAGGTTTTTGTAATCAAATGTTAAATTAAATTTGTTTATAATTATGAATCAAGGTTTAGTTATGATTTTTTGTCAAAGTAACTACCCCATTTTGAATCTATATATTAAAAAAAGGTTCTAATTATATAAGAAATCAGTTTTTATATCAATAGAAAACAATATGTATCTCACGTCATTGTAATAAATGTTGTATAAACTAAAAAAAAACTATGTGGCTCTACGTCCTATTTTATGCTAGGGTTTGTTCTTTTGCTCTGATCTCTTCCTCATGGACTCAGGTAGGGGCTCTTCCCCCTACCCCGAAGGTGACCACTTTTAGATCTTTGGTCGACAATGCTGGGAAAAAACTTCCGGACAAAGGAAGCTCCATATTCATGAAGAGAATGGACACAATCCCAGAAGTTGCCTTGCCCCTAGCAGCGTCTCGTCGAGTTTCTCTCACTATGGTTGAAAGGGCTCTCGTCGGTCAATTCACAGGATTATGGCCATCACCAAGGACCATGAACAACTATATTCAAAATAATTGGGCTTCCCTCATCTCATATTGAATAACATTCTTCTTAGTAGGTAAGGGTTTATTCATTTTCCAGTTTGAATAGAAATCAGATCGGGATTTAATCTTCCAAAATGGGCCATATTTTATGGGCCCTCAAGGGCTCTCTCTGAATAAATGGACCCCTAATTTTGACCCTTCCCTGGACATCCCTTCAATGGTCCCGGTATGGGTCAAGCTTTCGCATATTCCCATCCACTGTTGGAACGATGAATCAATGAAAGAAGTGGGTGATTCCCTAGGGAAATACATAGATCGTGCAGACCCAAAAGATCAATTCTCCTATGCTCGGATCTATGTTGAAGTAGATATGGAAGCAGGGCTTCCAAAAGCAATCAAGTTGATGGTGTATAATTGGGACCATATCCAACAACTCGACTATGAACAACTCCCAATCATGTGTAGAATTTGTCATGGATACAAACACTTCGCCGAAGACTGTAAGAAAGATCAGAAGGAGTAGAAGGACTTAGAACGAGAGGATGAATGCACTCAAGTTAAAAAAGGAACAAACCCCATAATACATGAAAAAGGGAAAAAACTAGGAACATCAGGAAATGGACCTCCTCGAGTTCATACGCAAACAAACTTGGGCCCCTCTCATCCTCCCCCCTCAGATATCAAACTGTTTTTCCTCCCTGGCTCAGGTTCCCTCGGATTCAGCCCCGGGGGAAGGGGCTAGAGATTTTGAAAAAAAAAGATAAGAAAAAGAAACACATGATCTAACTTAGGTTGTCCTAGACGAAGGAGAACTAGATCCAACTCAAGAAGAGATACAAGAGGAGGACTAGTCATCACAAGAGTCACAGGTAGAAGGGAAATTGTCTACAGATAGAAAAACAAGGAAGGGATGGCAGTCGAATAAGGAAGTACGCAAAAAAAAGCAAAAAAGGGGAAAATTCTAGGTCACCAGCTCACAATAAAAAAAATGATGAGCTAAACGGAAAAGGGAGAGGAGGTGGAAAAACCAAACCCAATGAGGGACTAAACAAGGGGCCCTCATCCCATGCAATAGTTAAGTAATGAAGACATTCTCCTGGAATTGTAGGGGGGTGAGATTTAAATCAAAACAAGAAGCAATGAGAAGCCTCATCGAGACTAAAAATCTAGACATCCTCCTAATCCAGGAGACAAAACTTAAGGAAAAGGCAAGCCTCAAAGTTAGAAGAAAAATTTGGAAATCAAGTGTCGGAATAGAAGTTAGCTCGAGAGGAGCATCTAGAGGGTTTTTAAATCTGTGGGAAACCTACAAATTCAGTTTAAATTCGGTTGAATTAAATCGAGCATGGACATTCTTGAACCTTCTGCAAAACAACTCAAGTTCCCAGGTATGTATCCTCAATTTGTATGTCCCAATAATATACTCTAAAAAGAAGGAATGTTGGAACTCTATCAAAAATATTATAGCATCCACGTAAGGACATAATCTAATTTTGGTTGGGGACCTTAATATCACTCTTTCGGGTGACGAAAAAAGGGGTGGTTCAATCGTTCAATATCCCTTCAGAGAACAGGTAGAGAACATGATGCAAGAATGGGAGCTTGTGGATATTAAACCAAAAAAAGGGAAATACAGATGGCCAACAAAAGAATCAGACCGGGACACATTGCTACCAGATTGGACAAATTCCTGATTCATTCCTCCCTTCTTCTATTGGGGCTAAACTTCTCCTCAACAATAATCCCCTTTGGGGTCTCGGATCATAAACCCATTTCCCTAACAATGGAAGCAGATCAAAATTTAGGACCAATCCCATTTAGATTTAGCCCCTTATGGATTTCAAGGCCTAGATTTCAAGAGGTTGTTAAGGATGCCTAAGATCAACCGGTGCTGGGATCTCCCTCCTTTGACTGGGAATACAAAATGAGAAGAAAAAAAAATCTCTGAAGGACTAGTCCAAATTAAGGGGCCCCGACCCCTCTTTGGTGAGGCAAGAAAAACAATAATTACTTGAGAAGCATAACGATAAAATGGAAGGCAACCATATAGAAGAAGAGGACATTACAAAGGAAAAACATCTGCAAGCATAATTCAACAAAGCCTATAGGGAAGAGGAATAATACTGGATGCTCAAGTACAGAAGCATGTGGTTAAAGGGAGGATACATAAATGCCTCCTTTTTCCACAAGCAAACACAAATAAGAAAGTAGAAAAATTCAGTAAGTGCAATAAACAATGGGGCAGGAGAAAGAGTTTAGGATTTCGAACAAATCAAGAGAGAGGCCCACCAACATTTCAAGGTTCTTTACACAAAGGATTCCAGATATCCCTCCGTGGAGGAGGACGAACTTCTATCTCATATCCCAATGCAAATCACAAATTAAAATAATGCAAATCTATTCAAAGAGATTGAGGTGGACGAAATTGCTCAAATTATTCAGGAAACAGAAGCAGACAAAGCCCCAGGCCGTGATGGTTTTACAATGCAATTCTAGAAGTCCTGTTGGCCCATTATTAAAAGAGATCGCTGCAGAATGATAAGAAAATCTAAGGAGAATCCTAAGTTGGGAGGATGGATTAACTCCTCTTTTTTGTCCCTCACCCCTAAAGAGTCATCCCCAACCTCCTTCACGATATTTCATCCCATCTCTCTATGCAACGTTTCCAATAATATCATCACAAAGATCTTGGCAAATAGGCCCATAAAATTCATGCCTAAAATCATCTTGATAATCAAGGAGGATTTGTCGAAAAAAGATAGATAACTGACAATGCCATCCTAGTCCAAGAATCCATCCATTCCAGTAGAGAAAGGAAGGAAAAAGGCATGATAATAAAACTGGATATGTCCAATGCCTTCAACAAAGTTAATCATGAGTTCCTATTCAATGTAATGAGAAGGTATGGATTCGATGAACGTTTCATTTCTTGGATCAAAGCATGCATTGGAAGTCCATGGATTCCCCCCTTGGCAAATAATAGATCTGCATATTTTTTCTAGTTAAGCGGGGGGTTGAGGCAGAGATTCCCACTCTCCCCATTTCTATAGATCATAGCTGTGGATGCCCTAAGTAGAAAATTGGAGGTGAAGAGAAGAAATGGAAACATCCTAGGGTTAAATATAGCCCCAAGAGTGAAAGGCATCAATCACTCACAGTTTGTTGACGACACTCTATTATTGGGAGGAGCATGCGTGGTCACGGGACAAAGATTTGATAGCATCCTGTCAACCTTCTGCAGGGCCTCCAGAGGAGTAATTAGTAAAGGAAAGAGCAGAATCTACACATGGAACGTGACTCAATAAGAATCGATGGCCATAGCAAGGAAAATGGGATTCTTGGTCTCAACAAGTTAGAAAGATTAAAATAACTAGGTCTCCCTGTAGTCTTTGCTGCCCAATCAAAACAAGATTGGGCCTCAGTCATTGAAAAATTTAAAAGGAAGCTCCACAACTGGGGTATGTTATGGTTTAATTTGGCTGATAAAAACATCTTAATGAAAGAAGTCCTCTCTATAATGCCATTATTCCAATTAGTAGTCTCCATCGCTCCAAAATGGGCGTTGGAGCAACTTTCACAGCTAATGAGAAAATGCCTATGGAAAGGAGGTAAGAATAATGAAAAGAAGATGCATTTAATGAGCTGGAAGACTATCATGAACCCAATAAATGTTGGAGGGATAAACATAAGAGATCTAGCCCATTATAATTTGACTATGGGAGCAAAACTTCTCTGGAACATTATTGACAATAAGAAAAGATGGGTTTATTAAGCTTTAAGGGAAAAATACCTCCAAAGAAGCAGACTGCGCTCGCTAGAAAATCCACTAAGGAACAACTCGAGCACTTGCATTTGAAAATTATGTAAAAAAGCATGGTGCTTTTTTCGAAGAATATTTATTGGGTTCCAGGTAACGGTAAATGCATCAATCTCTGGAAATAAAAATTTATAAATAGAGTCCCCATCACCACTCTCCCAGAATTCTCAGAGTGAAAGAATTGGCTAGAAGCAAAAGCAATAAAAAGGTTACGAGACTTATGCAGCTAGGAACGTGAAAGTAGAAAATGGAAAGGATGGAAGGACATAGATATTCTCGATCATCTTAAAGAAAGCTTCAAACAACTCTTGGCATTTCTAGCTGGAGCGGCCCCAATTAACAAAATTCAGCAGGATGCCAGAGGATGGGGACCTATTGGGAAATACTCTGTGGTGCTCAGATATCGGACCTTGGCTAAATCATTAGTCCCCCCCCCTAAATCTAAAATGTGGAGTAAAATTTGGAGAACTTTGGGTCCTTCAAAGATCAATTTCTTTTGCTGAACAATAACTCATGGTAAAATTCTCACAGGAGAAAACCTCTAGAGAAGAGGTTTCCAAGGTCCCTCCATATGTGATCTATGTAACGATGCAGAAGAAACAAAGGAACATCTCTTCATCTAATGTGAATTCTCAAAAGAAGTGTGGCTCTGAGCAATGAATAAGCTTGGGATCAGGAAAGCATCCCTCCCTCAATCAAAGGTATTTGCATTCTGGGATAAACAAACTTAAAAAACGTTGAGAATAAAACCTTTCCTAACCCAAGCTTGGTTGACACTTCCAAAATTTATGTTATGGAATGTTTGGTTAGTAAGAAATAATAAGATATTTCAAAATTGTTCCTTCTCCCCAATTCAAATGACAGCTAAGATAAAGCAACATCTCAAAGAGAATATAGCCCTCTCCCTCATACCCAAGGATGATAATCTCACAATGGAGGAATTGGAATGGCTTGAAGGAGAAAAACCTTCCATAATTCATAAACCAAAAAGTCTCCCCTCACCCTCAAAGAGTTGGCAATTCAAAATGTCAAACAAAGAACTGATCAATTGGAGGAAGAAACATGGAAGACACTGCCTTCATTTCGATGGAGCATCAAAAGGTAATCCCAGGGTGGTAGGTGCGGTGGGTGGGGGTCCTCTATGACCCCGAGGGACAAGAATAACTAAGATTCTCCTGGGGATTGGGTCGAAAAACCAACAATCAAGCTGAACCTTATGCGCTCTGGCAAGGCTACAAACTTGCAAGACAAGCAGGTATATCCTCCCATTCAATATTAGGAGACTCCGCTCTCATTATAAGCTATATGAACCATAAACAATAAGCAAAAAATTTGCTTCTTCAAAGACAGATAGCCCATATATCACACCTAATAGAGCAATTTGATCAAGTAGAATGGAAACATGTTCTAAGGGAGATGAACGAGACTGTTGATGAGGCAACCAATGTCGCAGTTAAGATAAAGGAGAGACAATTAGTAGTTAATGACCATTCATATGAGTGGACCCCGATTCCTTAGGCCCAAGGGACATAAAGGATATGTGGATGTTTCAATAATAGCAACATGTCAACACCGCATCATGGAAGTTATGAGATTAAGTGAGATGGTAGACAGTCTTAATGTAGGCATAAGGGAATAGCCTCCTTCACTCTTGGATTATCAAATCTCCTCCCCGTCGAAGATGTGGATGGATCTCCAACGTATTATCCAAGTACAAGCTAAGATAATTTGAAATCATGACCAAATGTGGGTCGAAAGGTGGTGGATATTGGTGATTTTAAAGCCCCATCCAGTCTCTGTTTGCTTTTGTCCCAGTCTACAGAGAAAGGTAGCCATATGAAGGAAAAATAATCAAAGCATTCCTAGGTTTGAGGAGTGACGCTGCTGGGGCACATGCATTTGCCAGCACCTTAGGAAAATCAAAGAGGATAGTAGGGGAAACAAAAGAATGGTGTGAAGAGTTGTTTTTGAAATTGACAGAGACTTGGGTATGATCGATGAGCGAATTGAGTAGGAGGTGGATACTAGAGAAAGGGAAATTGAGGTGCTCAAGTGAAAGGAAAGGAAACTGAACGACAAGCTGTCTTAGGATAAATCCTAGGACAAAAAATTAGAAGTTAATTTTAAAATATGGAAGACCGGTTTTCTATCCTACACAACAGGCTTAGCGTGGTGGAAATGGATCAAAATTCAACACCAGTTAATTTGTTGCGGTCTAGCTCAACGCATGATGATAACTTGCAATTCATGGTGCTTGTTCCTGTCCAACCAAGATTTGAACCAATTGACCGAGGAGAAGACGAACCCAGGTTATTCAGTGGAAACATTCATTTCCCGGTTTCCAAACAGATAGAAGAATAGTCTCCTCTTTAAGTCTAGCTGTATTAGGAGATAGGACAACTCTATCTCTTCTCAATGGTTGAAATTGCATAACAGTCATTAGAAGAGCAATTTTGTAATGAATTTGACTAGTAAACATGTTGGAGTAGGTTTTATTAGTCTCTGGTTATGTTGAACAATCAAGTCTTTTGTCATGAACACAGGCCTTTAGGCAGTCGCTGTATCTCTTCTGCTTGGGGAAACCCATCATTTTTTTGCTTAATATAAATATTTTAGTCGTTTTTGTAAAAAAAAAAAAAAAGTGTTGTATAAACTGGAATATATATTATTGGATATAAAATGCTTCAAACCCAATAGTCTATATTCCATCTTATACAATATTTAGTAATCTTTATATACTAAACATTTAATTTTTCTTCAAAGAATATTTATATAATGCAATTTTATTTATTTTTATCTAAATTGATATTTGTAATAAAAAATAGAATTGAATCTATATAACATATTTGAATGAGTAACGCCTCATCAAATTAATATATAAAATTACATCGACATTATAATCAAAATATAATGTTGAATTCTAATAACAAAAAAACAAATTTAGGGGGTATTAAAACCCATTGCAGGTAAAATATGAGAGTAAGATTAAAGTTGGAATTGAAGGGACAAATTTAATATAGATTTTATTGAAGTATGGATTGATAACCTTAATATGGTATAGTCATAACATCTAATGTATTATGAATGGTTTACTATCTTACTGTCATTATTTTGACTATATTAACATATGCTTTTAAGTCAACCACATCACATAATAATTGTGCATCGGAGTAGCATAGTTCATGCCTTCTTTTAATTCAAGTGAACAAATACTTTTATTCTATCACATTCTCAACCTTAATGATTATGATTGAATCTACATAATAAAAATTACATTTTAATATATATTATGTTTTTTTCTCAGAAAATAAATTGCATTCTATTATGAAAACATAACACATTGTTCGAAGACCTATCGGCCTTACAGATATAACCAATAGGTTTTCATGTGCATAAGCACAGAAGAACACTGCTCAAATGAGCAAGTAGAAGCAAGAAACTACATCATTAAAGAACCCTATTACAGGGAAACTAGACTGTGCATTGAGCACCATTACAAAAGCTACTCAAAAAGAGTAAATAAAAATATAAAGAGGCCATAGGATAAGCCATCTGTAATAATCAAATCAGTGTTGTCAAATTTCCCTTTGCAAACAGTAAACCATTTGAATAATGTTGCGGTGAAACAAGCTCGAGTCATAATGTGTAAAATTTCCAAAAAAAGAGTCTACGGGGCGTAGAATAGACGATGAATGGGTGTAATATTAAGCCATTACTTGTGTTAGGTCGCTGGCTCGAAACTTCGTGGGTACTAGCTTACAAAAAAAAATCCAATAAAAAAAACCCACAATACCTTCCAGGAATTCGTTTAAGCTCTGACTATCGTGAAGGTGGGAAGAGCCACTTCACGGGCTTCACCGCCACCCTGAGAATAAAAGAGCGTAGAAACTAAATCTATGTGATTGGGGTCACCGTTAGAGGGTCCAACACCACCATCATTCCGTAGGTGACCACCGCCAATCCATTTGAGATTCTGCCTCGCCACAAAATTCGTTGCTACCTCCATTGAGCCACCATCCTGCCACAGATACCGTTTCCAAAGATAGATAGCATTGCCACAGATATCGTGCCATAAGATAGCATCGCCGCTCCATAATTCCAACGTCGTGCCTTAGGGAGCCACCACTTCGCCTTAAGAAAATCTACCTCCCAATATGCTCAAACATCAACCTCAACCAGTTGCCACTGAGAGCTGAAGGGGGAGGGTGGCTAGGGAAGGAACCCTAGCCACCTAGATCAGTTTTCTATAGTGGACTCTCAAACCCTATGAACTTGCAAAGCATCTTGCAGCTGACAATGCACCCATAAAATATATATCATGTTTGAATCTACATAATACAAATTACATTTTAATACATAATACAAACTACCTTTGAATGTATAACATTTTTTAGAGTGTTCCTTTGCATCATTAGAGATCATTCTTAGTAATAGTTGTATTTGTACCCTATTCATTTTTGTACATAATGTTTAATGTTATTTTAAAGATATATTTTATTTATAATGAAAAAATCAAATGTATGTTTTCCATTTATATTAATGAATAAAATATTTCTTTTATTAAAAATGGGCTTTTCAAATAATATATATTTATATTAATAATTTAAAAATGTGAGTATGAAGGTTTTCACGGTAAGTCATAATAGTGTTTAGAGCTTTTGGAGTTGAATGTCATTATAGTTTTGAAACGTATGACCGTTTTGAGTGGACACTCAACCCATCAAATCTCCATTCAAAAAAAAACCTTCTACTACCCCTCTCCATGCCTTTATTTTTCCCCTACATCCATGGCATTTGTAGCACCCCAGTCCTAATAGGGTGTTAATAACTCGATCCCTCTAACCTATATCTAACTTATTTTGATCTGTACACTTCTACGGTTCTGCGTATTGTCTGTTGTTTTGCTTTTCTATTCTGCACACTTGGATCTTTACCGTTTCTTCCTTCTGGATCAATGAGCCATTGATACCCCAATAAACCGAATATTCCAAAGCACATAATACTTTTACATCTCCATTGCGCACACACGAACTTCACTTCAATATTAGGTTTATTTATATCACCACTTGTATCCTTGATTAGATTAATTTGTTCACAAGTGGGGGGTTCTTTATGTCGGCTACTTCTCTCTTCCTGGCCAAGTTTACCTAACACATTGCACTTAAGCCGTCTAGGTCTCTTCTGTGCCCTTTGATATTCTTACTTATTGCACAAATTACCAATATATGTGGGACATGTACCCATCCATATTGCGTGGATAGGTAGTGTTGTTTTATATATATTTCTTCAAGTTGGCATAAAGGATTCATGCTTCTTTCTTGACATCATCATGTTTCTTGTTTGAAATCAATGACAACACCAAATTTTAACAATTTCCCCCTTTGGAATTGATGTCAACACCATTCAAAACTGATCCCCCTGATTATGAGCTCTTCTTTTCTGTGCGCAATGTGCTTCCCCTGCGTTCATTCCAATTTATCCTTTGAGCGCTCCTGCGCAAAATTTAATCCAACATTTCTCTGCAAAACATTCTACTTGGTATTCTCCCCCTTTGACATCAATGGAAAAGGGATGATCCCTCTGGCTTCATGCTCCCCTCTCTTTCTTCTACTGCTTCCATTGCACCGTGCCAAGTTCACCTGCAACTTGTATGCTCCCCATGCGTAGTTACAAATTCTCCCCTAAAATTATGCTCTGGTTCCTGTCTTCTATTGTTCCTTCCGTGATGATTACTTATGCTTTGTATGATGCTCCCCGTTTTTATACCAATTATTAGAATTCTTAATGATACTAAGAGGGGGGGTGAATCAATATCATGGGCAGATTAACCAATTTTTCACTTAAAAATCATGCATCAATTCCTATCTTAAAAACACATCAATAAGAGACAATTGTGCACAAAATATTTGAAGAAATTATATATATATGTATAAAAATGAAATTACATAGATAGATGGGAGACACC
>NWUY0300038903.1:5106-19409 GCA_004151065.3 Larix sibirica
TTGATTGTCAAGATGACCAAGGGGGTTGAAGGTGACCAAAGTGCTACTATGGACATGCCTCTTTGAGAACACTTAAGCAAGAGGTATGGAATTCTTTGGTTGGCTCATCGCATTTAACAAACTGTGGAAAGGATGTTGGAGCATTTGAGGGTAGTGGCTATCATGTCCATGTTCCACCTTCTTCCCATTGACAATTCCCTTAGGGAAACTTATTGTCTAGGAATTTGGCAATGGAGCCTAAGTGTAGCATAAAAGGTGCCAAGATTAATGAGGAAGTTGGAAGTGTTGTATTGCAGAGAGAAACTTGGTAGTTTATGAAAGGTTGAGACCTTCCTACTGTCTAGAAAATTGTGCACTTTGATGTACTAAAAGAAAGAATTTGGGCATGGAACTAAACTTACATCAACAATAGTTGTGGAGGTTAACAACAAAGGCACACACTAGGATGAAATTTGTTGCACACGTGATGCACAAAAGGAGGCAGGGAAAATGGATATCTCATTCTTGATGAAGAATAGTCAAAGTGTTGGGTCTAAGTAGTGCACAAAGGCACTCACCCAGTAAGTCTTACAGTTGCAATACGGTGGCATAGTTGAAGAATAGGTTGATAGAGCCTTATAGAATTTAAGTTCTCTTCTAACTCATGAAGATTGGTAAGAGAGGGTGACACATATTTTGGATTAGAAGGATTGCAAAGCCTAAAAGAGGCCATTGAGACTAAACCACCATCCAAGCACTTGAGTAAATCAATGCAGATGTAAACCAAGAAGAGACAACAAATGGAAAAGGTGACTACCTTTGTGATAGTTTTGAGTTGAAGGTGGTGACCTTGCCTTAGTCCATAAAATTTTTGTAAATAATATTGAATTGTGGAAGGAAGAGGTTGTTCTAAACATGAAAATGTGCATTCACATGGGTTGCATGAGATAGTTGGATTGATCTACCAACTAGTTCAATGCGTGAGGGTTATACCAATGAGTAGATGCATGAAAAAATTGAATAAGTAAAGAAGTAGCAGTAAGTTAAAGTGTGCATCACTTGGATAAGCTACACAAGATTCTTAATGGAGGTTAATTCGATGCAGCATTAAAACAATTCTTTGAACCTGGGGGTTTCCAAACTTCACTTTGACACCTAAGGTTATGCAGCACTACCCTACCTCATCCACAAGGGCTTGGCCATCCTACACCTACTATAACTAGACTATGCCTCTTCACCTAAGGTCTTCCCATAACTTTTCCTTAGACTACAACTCGTCAAATGCAATCAAGTCCTACTAACCAAGTTAATTCAACAGAAGGAACATGTCTAACCACATTCTTCAAAACATCCCAACAATACTTAGCAATGTGCAACACTTATCCAATAAGTCAACAATTAACCAACATAAATCATCATATGAAATATAACAACATTCATCCCAATAAAGCTACCACAATACACATGCACATGTACAGGTGGCACCCAAGACAGATGCCTTGAACTTTATTTATAAGAAGAATGTTTATAGAGTACAAAAAGGGAATGTGTCCTCTTTCCTACGACTCTTTTACAAAATTACAATGAATCTAAGGAAACTATCCTCCTACCTATTACCCGATATACTTGTGCACACCCACCCCTAAACAAATCGAAAGCCTTCCTCCTTTAGGTCCTATTCACTTCTTCCTTTTCTCTTAGCCAATGGAAATTCACCTTATTGTGCCAAACATATTACTTAGAAATCCCTTGGTGAGGTAGAGCATTCATTGGGAAGATTTGAGGATGGCCTAGTTGGTTGAAGGTGACCAAAGTACTAATGTGGGCATGCCTCTCTTAGTAAGAGGTATGGAATTCTTTTGGATATCTCATCTCACTTAGCAGAATTTGGACAAAGTATTTAAGGGCAATGGCGATGATGGGCATATGCCACCTTCTCACTCACAATTTCCTTGGATGGCTTATTGCATAGGAAGATTGGTAGTGGATTCTAAGCTTACCAGAAAAAGTGCCAATATTAGTGAAGAAATTGGAAGTGTTGGATTGCGGAAGGAAACTTCAAAAACAAGGAAGGATTGACTCGACCTTCCTATTATTCAATGAATTGTGCACTTATATGTATAGGTAGAAATAAATTGGGCACAATATTGAACTTTCATCAACATTAGTTGTGAAGTTCAGCAACAAAGGCACACACCAAAATGTAATAGATTGCACACAGAATTGTGCTTAAAAGGAGGCAAGCCAGATGGATGTCTCATTATTAAAGAAGAATAGTCTAAGTGTTGGGTATGGGTAAGTCATGAAAACACTCACTTAGCATGATTCTTAATTGTCGGAAGGTGGCATGGTTGAGGAATAGGTTCGCAGAACCTTCCATGTGTTAAGTTCTCTTCTACATCATGAAGGCCAACAAGTTCAAAATGACCCATCTCTTGGTTAAGAAGGATTGTAAAGCATAGAAGAGGCCATTGAGGCTCATCCACTAGCCAAGGGGTTAAGTAAATCAAGACAAAGACAAACCAAGAAGAGGGAGTAGATTGTAAATGTGACTGATGTACCTTTGTGACAATTTTGAGGTGAAGATGGTGACCTTGCCTTAGTCCAAAAAAATTATACAAAGAAGATTGAATTGCAAAAGGAAGAGGCTATTCTAAGCACTAGGAACTTCATTCTCATGTAGTTGAGCATGATGGTTGGATTAGCTACCCAACTAGCTCATCACATGGAGGCATGCAATGTACATAAGCTTGGAAGATCGGTTAAGAGTATTAGAATCAACAATAAGTCAAAAGTGTGAAATGCTTGGACAAGTTTCTCAACCTTGTTGGTGGAGGTTGAGTTGACGTAGGAATAGAAGGCAATTGTAGTAGCAATGGAAACTTAGATCAAATTCATAGAAAAAAGTAACAACAAAGATAGTGCCATCCAAGAGTCATTCTTCGTAGAGTTTGGAAACAATGCTTCGTTCAAAAAAGTATTGGGCAGTGAGTAGTTGCACAAGTATTCTGGCTATAACAGTATGGGAGTGGTTGGACAAGACAATCACGGATAGATGTATGAGTCTACGAAGTAGACTTGGAGGACAACATGTCCTTGAGGATGTTTTTGAGAATGAAAATGACTTTTAGTGGGGGAGGATTTAAAGCCCCAACATTGAAAAACTTTGGGCACCTTAACTACACAATCACCTTGGTGGTCATTGATTGACACAAACAGACATGACATAAGGTTGATGGCTAGATGATTTGGTTTCAAAGTGTCATAGATCGTTGGAAATGCACACCATAGACATGTTAGGTTCCCTTGCTCATACATTGGGTGCACCTCAAACATTGACAACTCACTTTAGTTGGTCATACCAAGAGATAACCTCATCCATAGGCATGTACTATGCATGACAGACAAAGTGAAAAGAAGAAATCATTGACTTATATATGACTTGAGCACACTTGGATGGGTGCACTTGATTAGGCGCATATCAGTTGGGAAGACTAAGTTGGGTGCTCTTGGGTGTGGATTGACTGGGAGCACTTGTACACAAATCACAAGGATGGATGTTGCTTGGTGCAATTGTTAGATGCACCTTTTAGGCACACATGGGCACAAGACTAGGGACACTTGGAGGCACCTTGTCGAATACACTTCCAGGGCACACTTGGGCACACCTTGATAGACACACTTGGGTGCACCTTACTAGACATGCTTGGGTTCACCTGGTTGGGCGCACTTGGATGAACAACATTGGACACATTATTGGCCATACTTGGGCTTTATGGGTACGCGTATTGGATGTTACAATCGCATCGCACAGTGGACCTGACACCATTGTAAATGGACATCAACAGACAAGTCATGTGGCACAATTGAGTTGGCAATGTGGGAACTTGGGTCCACTTAGACTTGGAGGGGATTTCAAGTGCAAGGAAACTCTTGTATATATGGTATACACCTCAAAGTTGCTAAGGAATCATTGATCATTCAACAAGCATTCACATAAGTGTGCAATGCTATGATTTGTGCTAAGTTCTAGGTTTATCACAATAGTGTGAATTTGCAATGGATAGGTGAAAAGAAGTGAACATGACCTGCAGGAGACAAGCATGTGGTTGCTTTAGGGGTTGGATTGTGCAAGTCAATTGGGAAACAAGTAGGACATTGTTTTTCCTAAGACTCATTGTACGCTTGCAAAAATAGTGGTAGGAAAGAGGTCATACTCCCTTGTATTTTGTAAACATTCTTCTTATAAATAAATTTTAAATAATTTGCTTGTACATATGCATGTGTATTGTGGTTGCCTTACTATGATGAATGTTGTTATAGTTCATGTTATGCTTTATGATGGTTAATTGTTGACATATTGGCTAAGTGTTGGTTATGCATTGGAAATATTGGCTAAGTGACAAGTATAACTGGAGTGTTTTAAATACTACAATTGGACGTATGCCTTATGTTGAATGAACTTGGTTAGTAGGACCTGGTTGCATTTGACAAGTTGTAGTCTAAGACAAAGTTATGGGTAGACCTTAGGGAAAAGGTGTAATATGGTTGTAGTGGGCACACGCTGGCCAAGCTTGTGCCACTAAGGCAAGGCAGTTCCACATGATTTTAGGTGTTGAAACAAAGTTGGGAAATCCCAAGTTTGAAGAAAGAAATTAAGGCAAAATGCAAGTCTGTGACAGTTGGTATCAAATTTAAAGTGACAACCACTTACAATAGTATATTACATTAATATTACTTTGTTATATTATATTATTAGTGATATGTTGTCATATTATATTATATTATATCATTAATTATTAGTTATATTATAGTAGTTGTGTTATATAGTCTTCTTTAACCCTTAAAATTAGAACACAAACATGTATACAAATATTAATAATGCTAAAAACCAAAAATTATAGTGTAGAATAACCAAACACTAAGACAATTGAAATGAAATGTTCAGAATAAACTCTTGTATTATGATAATCTAATAGAAAGCAATGTTCACTTGCCCCGTAAGGATGGGTAATCTTTCACTTAAGCCAAGCTCCACATACAACAATACTCAATGGAACATTGTAAGGTTTGCTAATCAAAATCCATAAATTTGTAACAAGTAGAATTCATGGTGCAATAAAGGCTCGGTTTCTAGGTTTTCTACAAACATTATTTTCCTCTCATTATTTCCTAAGTTCTTTGAAGATTTTTTCTAGTTGTCCTTTTTTAATGTGTTTTTGGCCCTTTTTGTTGGACATTTTTTTCAAGCCAAAAACCTACAAAAGACATCAAAAAAAAAAAAGTTTTGGTGGTTCTAGAAAAAACAGTCTCATATGAAAACAAGACCTGGACACTAGAAACAGTGTTTTTGCTGTCATTTATGTTTTAGATTGTTTTTCCCATTAAATGCAAACTTATTTGGGAACTAGTCTTATTATTCCTTTATTTTTATTTTGCACCTAGACATTGTAAAAGCCTACCATAATTAAACTATGGCATTTTTTTTGGAGGAATCCTTCAATTTTTACATTGGTTTTCAACAAATTTATTGTTGATATATATTTTAGATGCATGGTAGACGGTAATCACAACTAGTTATCAACCTTTGTATTAAGAAACCTACTCCAAATAATATACAATGTGTTTTTTTTTTAATTTATGTTGTTAGTACTAACTAGATGAAATTTCTACAAGTGGTTGTGCTCATCTCATTTCTAAGACTTATTGTAATATATGTCATACATGAACATAAAAATTTATCATTTCCATGTTGAATGTAAGGCATCTTAATTAATTTTATTGTCAATAATTAGCTAACTTAAAATCTAATTTACTTTTGTATAAAATGCAAGCAATCAATCAGTAGGACCTTTTTTGGTGAAAAGTAATTGATGCATTGATAAAATGAGAGTAAAATAAATGAGGTATTAAATACAAGGTAGATGGTAAATGGTTCTTGACATATGAGTATTTCCCTTAAGTTTCTATGCCTCTATGTACCTTTGGTACAACCACCCTTTATCGTGATTGTTGACATCACCCATACAAAATTGATACATTACATAACTTTCAAGCTTATACAAGCATGCAGGAATGGAAAATGCATAATTTTTTAATAGCCATGTATGTTGTATTTATAAGGAGTTCATGGGTAATGAGACAAATTCCAAATAGGAATGAGGGATCAAACCCAAACCTCTACATTAAACTTTCTACTTTCCAGACCCCATATCCATAGAGTAAGGTAGGGAGGTAATAAGCATAATCATCATTTACCCATGGTTTTCAACTCATAGGTGAACTACTAAGCCTATGGGATAGCAATGACCATATAGCAACAATGAATACCGAGTCCCATATCAAATTTTTTTTACGATCATAATTCCTTCCTTATAGGCATGATGCAAAGAATGACAATGCAAAACATAATTGCCATATACTCCTATTGCTTGAATAAGGTTTCACATTTGTTAACTTTCCCTTCTATCGTCATTTGTTCTTTGGTGGCTTTGTTCTCTAAGTATGAAACTTGTTGGTCTTTAACACAAAGTCACAATGGCCAAGCATGTTAAGGTCATTGAGGTGGATGTTGTTGCCAAGGTGGAGCTGAGAAATGATTTTCCATTCATCCAATTCAATGGGGTGGTAAGGGTTCATTTCATTACTGGAAGTAAGTACTTCTAGAATCAATATTTAGAGGTTCTTCAGGTATGTGGTCAACATAAAATGCAACATATGTGTTCTTAATTTGATCCCAATGTGTAATAATTTCTTCATTGGTGGAACCAATGTCTTTGGAGATTTTATGGTAAGGTTTGTATAGGAGGAGCTCACTCCTGTAACGTACCAAAAAATCACAAATCCAAAAATCAAAATTTTCTTTTTCATGCTTGTTACCCTTTTACCATCATAAGCAAGTTTCAAACCTACACTATGTTAGATTTATGAACTTGTTTATATCATCTGCTACCAACCGATCAATATCTTAAAAGTATATTTAAATGCACCTTTATGATATACGATGCTTGCGACACTTATAAAAAACATATAACTACAATACTCTTTAAATACAATCATCCATACAACTAGAATCAACTCAACAATTTATTCATCATCCTACTAATGCTTGAGACACTTATAAAAACATCTAACTACAATATTCTTTAAATACAATCATTCATACAACTAGAATCAACTCAACATTTTATTTATCATCCTACTATACCCATCAAGTCTATGCATTTGCTTAAATTTTGTCATTTGAAAAATGACCTTATACTTCTTACCCGATCTATGATACATTTTTAGCATACCCATCTTGACATTATTATCAATTAATCAAGCCAAGTCCTTATTCTAATACCCCACATATTAATGGAAGCATAGTTGAACATTAACAATTTAGACACAAGTAAAAAGCCTTAACAAACACTTGAGCATGTAGTGAGCATCTTAACCCATTACCGAAGCACATATAGACGCTACGAACATAAATCCATACTCATTATGACACCAATTGATTTAGACGCGACGAACCCATCATGGCTGTCGCTGCCATCCGTTGGTTCAGGGTTAATCCATGTAAGCTTTGACAACCCAAGTTAAAGATACTCTAGCATTGGTTTAACACCCCAAGTGTTAAACCTACAACTTACTAAGTGCCGAAAACAAGGATACTGTCATATTCTAGAATACGTCGTGGTGAAACTCAGCCTCATTAAAAGTAGTTCCTAAATCGCTACCAAGCTTTTACACACGATAAACAAGTTCAAGATTAAGGATCGATGGTTAGAGGAGCACTCTAACCCATATCAATATGACACAACAAAAGCGTTATAAAAGAAACAACCATAGGCATACTTGGCTTCGAAGTCTTAATCTTACACTAGACAAATCGACTTTTGAGAGTTTCTATTATAATCGGTGCATAGTATGTCAACACCTCCATAGATCATTTGATCTAAAATAATCCATCGGCTAATCATAAAGCAAAGGAGGTAAAGGACACAGTTTAGAACACGACCACTACTCATTCGAAGAGTCTGGTTTTAAACTGAGATTTAATCACATAAATCAAACTGGATTATAACTCTAAGTAATTCGAATCATGAAATAGTAACAAAGCTACATAATCCACGGTAAAGATTATATTGCCTGGGCCGATCTCTGTTGAAATTGGGATTTTAAAATAAAGTAGACAGTCTAAAATACAACTCAGATTGATTCTCTCAATGAGATCACAACTCTCAACTTAGCTAAGCCAATCTAAACACAACACTCTTCCTAAGAGTCCGTAACAGATATTTGAACGCAACACTCTTTCCAAGAGTCTGTAACAGATTCAAGGATGGAATTTCAAACAGAGAGAGAGTACTTAGCAGTTGGCTCTCAACAAAATGACAATTTCTCTCTATGCACCACACATCGTCCTGTGTTTTCTCATTGCACCATTATATAGTTTTTGCCCAGGTCTTGTGCCATCTCAATCAAATCTCAAGCAATTATCTTGATCCCTATAATTGTGGATCTGGTNCAAATAATTCAAAAGTCTTGGGGGTATTACAACTCCAACAGAAAGCGGTGTAGAAATCCGAATCCATAGAAGGAATGGGAAAATAATGTGGCAAGACACAAACAATCATGCGAGGTTTTGTGTTTTGTTTCCATTGTTCACGTTTCCAATGAGTAGAGAAGGACTTATAAGAATGTGCAACTTTAATAAGTGGTAATGCCTCTAGAGCAAGAGGCCTTTTTATTTATGAAGTAGTGAAGGTTGGTGTTGAAAGGGAGTCATTGACAATGTGCAACACATTGAAAAACACTTTGGCTAACATTAAGGAAACAAATATATGACTACACAAGGTATGAGGAAGTTTTTGCATACTATGGCATATCTCTTGTGCTCCTATGTACCAGTTGATGATTGTTTTTGTCAAAATATTTAGAATGACGATGACAACAAGATATTTTGGAGGTGTAGTTTGTGAGATGCTTATTAGCATTTGGTGATAGCTTTTTTATTTTTCCTATGCTTTTGCTGCATATTTTGAAATGTATTTGAGGACAATGTGACAAGAGAGAACATTATGGAAACCAAAAATAGCTCTCTATGTTGAAAGCATGTCACGGTTATGGATGTTTAAACAATCATCATTGTGAGTAGGGATGTATGTTTTCCACCCATGGTAATCAATGAACATAGAAGACGTAGCATGTAGCTCCCATATGTTTAAACAATCATCATTGTGAGTAGGGATGTATGTTTTCCACCCATGGTAATCAATGAACATAGAAGACGTAGCATGTAGCTCCCATGGAAAGCTAGTATGAAAATTGAGGATGGACCCTTTCTTACATAAGCATGAATATTCATGACATTTTGTGTGTCTTTGAACACAATTAACAAGTTCTGCATAGTCTTGAATTGGATCAAACGCGAATAATCTTACTGTTTCTTAGAGGCATGGATTAGATAGATTCAATTATTGAAATATGGGATCTATGGGGCTTTAGATGGGTTCCAAGTTGTAACATATCTATCAAATAAAATTTTGGTAGCATCAACTACAAACAATTTTTTTTCAGTTGAGTTTGTCCATATTAGGGGCATTTTCCAACTAATATCAGAAACTGTGTATATGCATGGAACTTCTATGTTCACTTTCATAACCCTGGTAAGTAAGAAATATCAGAGTAAGCAACATGATGGAAGGTTTATATACAAAAAAAGTACAAGAAATAAGGTTAGATGTAAGACCTATACTTGAAATATTTTGTATGGAGACCTTTTTGTAGGACCTTTGCAAGTATGATTGTGACTATGTGGTGCATGTATTGAGATGCGAAATGCGGTTTTGTTATAATGTTTTGATTTCTTCAACGATTTCGCTCACTGGAATTGGGAGATGGGATTCCAAGAATCACCATGCGTAAATAACGCCATTTGTGTATGGTGCACTAATCATAAAAAAGGTTGGGCTATCTATTTGTGTGATCTTATTAGCGAGTGCACCTTTGATTTTGTTCCATGGAGAGTTGATTTGAATTGCATTATTTGCTTCGCAATTTTGGCATCAATCAAGTGTTGGAGTTGGTGGAATAGGATTGCAATGACGGATGGCAAGGTGTCTTTAATGTTCTTCTTAATGAAGAAAAGAATGGTTCCTTGGCTACAATGTCACATTATAAGGTTGTACAAGAAATAATGGAAGTTGGGGTGCTAGCTGAATCTATTTTCATGGTATCACATATTGTGTAAGGCATTATCTTGCATTTCATCTTCTTTAATTCTTGGTTGTTTGAGAATGTGTTGTATTCAAGCATATATCATCATTATAAACAGAAGTAATCAATACAAATGATTGGATCGAATGCATTCAACCACTTTATTCATTGTCAGTTGGTGTATTTATACATATTATGGATGGTTGGAGCGGTTACACTCGCTCCAACTTCTCATGCGTTATGGATTAACTAATATATTCATTTAATACATTATAATATGACAACGATGACATAAGGGAAAGCCTATTGGCCCCCTCAACATCTCCCCCACTAACAAAGCCTTTCTTCGTCCCGAAGAAAACAAAGAAAGATGCATCAACATCTCGGGTTTCTGCTCATGTTGAAGTAGTCTTCACTGTGCATCAACCATGCATATCGGTCTGCATAGGTGCTCAGCCGCAACAACCGCCAACTTGATAGGAAAACACATGTGTACAAGGCTCTACTGTGACTGGTTACTCTTCAGCGTCCATCTTCAATCTGGTAGTAGTCCATCAAAGTCTCACCCTCTCACAACGACGGTCGACTATCCTCTTCCGCAACGAGGTCTTTTGGTTTAAAGCCTCACCCTGGCTCATCTGGCCGACATCTCCATCGGCTCAGGCATGTCCATCTAGCCGATATCTCCATCGGCTCAGCCATGCGGGGCCTTTTGGCTCTTCGACTTTCTATGCCATTTCTCTGTCTTCTGGCTTTCTGAGGTCACAATCCAGGAACATCTTTGCAATACAACACTGGGGGGTTCAATCAATGCAAATGTTCTGATGTCATCATTTAGCTTTAAGCTCTTCTTCTGTGTGTTGTAATATGGATTCTGCTTGAATGTGGTCATCGTGAGAGTGAAATGAATGCTTGCAAGATGATATGATGCCTGCTCATGTGCACATTCTTGGTCGAGACATACTAGTTGAGGTTCGACTGAATTGACGATGAGTTGACTAGAGATCGACTGAATTACAAGAGTCGAGGGGATCGCCTTCCTCCAAGGAGACTCACTTTTAATCCCCTCTTGACTTCAAAAGTTTTAAATTAGAGTCACATTAGCTCATGAATCAACCGACTTGGCAAATGAATTTGAGTAAATAATTGAGAGTCAACCGTAGCTTTTATCAACCGACACCTATAAAGTTATATCGATCACAACTGGATTTCGACCATCCTAAGATGACAGTCGAACTTCGATCAAAAGCATATCAACTTGTCCCTCCAAAATATCGACCCGAATTTTCTTACTGATTGGAAATAACACGATTACAATGTCGACTTTATTATTACAACATTTATAATTGGTCGATAGGGCACTTTACAATTTGTACATGTCGACTAGTCTTGCAGGGTGAAAAGAGAGACTTAAAGTACTTGACAGGATCAACAACGGTCCATGTAGTTTCACGTCGACAGAATTGTATGGTCAAAGAAGTGAGAAGAGGCCAACTGTTGGTAGTTGCATCCGACTGCAGAAGTTGTGGCCGACTGCGATTCTGGACGACCATAAAAATTGGGACATCGACAATTTATAATGACCATGGACCACTTGATATCAAGTGCATTTTTTAAAGACTCGACCAATTTATATTATCGATATGGTCTACAACGTAAGTCGATGGTCGACTGACTGCAACAAACGACTTCACTAGTCGGCATGTAATATGTAACTTCACAGTCGGTATAATGCCAACTGACAAACTATATTCGGTCATCTAATAAACCCAAGAAACAATCCAAGTCATGGACGACCTCTATTCATAGCGTATCTTCTCACGCGTCGACTGCGAGACGTTGATGCCAATATCGCTAGGGTCCCACCAGGTTAGCATGTATACCCAAAGTTATCATTGTTATGCAATTTTCCATGAGCCCACGACAGGCAGAACAATCGCTCTAAAGTCGGTTGCTCTTTATCGTAGTCGAATATACAGTGTAAACTATCCATCGATGGGCTTAGTTCTTGTATTGTAGTCGGACGACAGATAGACCATTCTTTCAACTGCTCCGTCGGATCAATTTCCAACCGATGCTATAGTCAATTTGATGAGCTGATAGATTTGTGCAATCAACAGGTAGTCTCCTCGCAGTCAGCAAGCTACGAAAGAACACTCTTTTGTATCATCTCAATGCAAATGGCTGTGATCGGCGACTGAAATTTGCGCCGGATGAACAATATTTACTTGATACAAAAATGTTCCTCGAATCTGAAGGCAAATAACTAAAATTCAAATTAAAAAAAAAAAAAATTTCTTATCTTTTCGCTTGGGCGCAGGAAAACTCGTCTCATTAGAATCTTCAACATCACATCAACAATGGAGAAACGTTTTCATTTCTGGGCTTTTGTTGCTCCTCCAACACATACCCACAGTTATTTTGAAAATTTTGTTGTAAAGTTTTGGACATGTACACATTGTTGATATGCACCGAAGAGGTGCATACAATAAGGAGGGGAACGTAACACCTTGTTTTTGACCCTAAGATATGATTATGTATGTAATGATGTAAATGATATGTGCAAGATTTATATGGTCCAAGTGATCATGACTATTGTAAATTATGTACGTTACATTTTAATGTAAAAATTATTGATGATTGTAAGTGAAGAAGGACAAAGAAGAGATGGGGGCTATGATTCCACAAGTAGGGGAAGGGAGAGGGGGACATGGGAGATGATCCAGGTTGGCTTTAAATGGTGTCCTTAGCCTTCATTATTTTTTTTAGAGTCCCTTAACCATAGTTATGAGGGTCACTTTAATTTATCATGCAATTAAGAGGGGAAACGTGGCTCTTCTAGGGAAGCCACATCTCAAGATAAATCCATGCATATATAATGCTAGAATAGTATTAATTCATTAATAATTCACCCTATCATTCACTTTATTAATATATATGAGCTATGACTGATATACCAGAGAGAAACTTGTGTTTCATATTTTCTCACATGGGAATATGGTGATAATGGGCTCAATTCCCATGTGTGAGAAACTTGGCCTGCAATTGAGTTCCCTAGAGTCCCAACATGGAGACTCCCTGGCCTGCTTATGATGGAGCACTAGAAGGGAATTTGGACAAGCTTGAGGGACCACATGCAAAGAAGGGGGTCCCATTCCTTATGTTGTATGGTTGATGGGGGATGAGTGTCACTAGATTAGGACAACTGTGGATGGGGTTTCTACACAAGAGGTTTGTGTGAGTTTGGTTAAGTAGAAGAATTGGGAAAACTTCACCCTTGTGTACTAATATCTTTAGCTAAAGGGTGACCTCTATCAAAGAAACGTAGGATTGATAAAGTGTCTATAGTTGGGAGGAAGGTCCTTCACTCGCAGCTTGTTGGGGGGGGGCTTTCTCATAAAGATAAATGTGAAATGCACCTTAAGCTCCATGTTTTATATTTATGTTATGTGTTGACATGTTTATATTGCATTTTGCATTATTTACAGTTTGGCATTCTTGTGTTAATATGTTTAAATTAGCATATTTATGGTTCTATGCATGATGGGTTTGCGTTCATGAATAATATTGAAATTAGTTAATTCAAGCTACTGTTATTGAGTCGTAGAATTGACATCTTTTGCTACACTTTTTCCCTAATTTATAATCCCTTTTCACTTACCTGTAATGTTGTATTAATCTATTTTAATGCTCATTTGTGGGATTTAGGCTCAAGGTGTTTTCCATTGCATTTCATTAGTATTTCACATGAATTATGATTAAATATTAGAAAAATAACATATTGCATTTATCTTTGAAAAATGGATTAGTTTGTTGATTACTGCAGAACCGGTTGCCACTTACTACAACTCCAAGCACTTTTTTGCTTGCTACAAGTCCTCTAACTGAAGATCCATGAAGTGGGTATTTTGTATGAGGCATCATCATGACAAAACAAGCCTATCCTCCAAAAATCTCACTAACCTGGATCATACTTTTTGAGAAATTAGCTTTTTATTATTTGCTGCAACCCCAGGCATTTCATAGATGGCTGCAACTCCACACATTTTGCAGACTGGTGCAACTCCAGGCATTTTTCTACTCTATAGGATAATTGTTGCAAATCCACGAAAATCAAT
>NWUY0300038905.1:23092-34203 GCA_004151065.3 Larix sibirica
ACCACCTACACATATACTGGATAGAAAATAACATGAGTAATGGTGGTGTGTCACAAATGCGTAGAGTGATGAGAATGATTCCAATAGAATCTAGACAAGCAAACTTTTAGCAATTTATCATTTGTCAGCTTTCATATTTGATATTTCACATTTATTTCACTTTATATAGATTTTCACTAGTTAGCCTCCAAGAGTAGGTGCCCTAAATATCCTGGAGGGCCTCGGATATGACATGGTATGACCTCCATTTCCTGACATCGTCCATAGGTGGGATGGANAAGCTCTGGATCCACTGAATGCATAGGAGTGATCATCAAAATGCTGCTCATCATAAACTGATCTCATCAAAATATGTACAGGACTGGCTCAAAAAAAATATACTGGAAATTGATCTGCAATAATGGTAGCCCAACTATTATGGATGTGATAACAATCCCCGCCCAAGAGCTAGTGTGCATCTCCTATGTGTTCCTTTAACCAGCATATGGACTTTTAAAATATTTGTTTTTTGGGTGGGGATTGTGGCCCAAATACATTGGTGAGCACCCCTGTCACCCTTGTCCCTACAACATGGAAAGATGCTGATAAAGAAAAAGTAGTAGCAAAATAGTTGGATAGAATTACCTTTTTCAGGATTCCATATTATTGCTAGATCACCCGCTACGCTTTGTGCGTCCATGGCAATGGAAGAGCTTCCCCTCCAAATTTGTTGGGCTAGATCCGAGAGTGTTGAACTGGAGCATTTGGTTTCTTTTGGCATCATAATGGATGGTGGCTTGTCTTGAAGGATTTTCTTCTTCAAAATTCTTTTCTTTTGAGGCCCATTGGCACCTTGTATATTCCAAGAGAGCTCCTTCATTAGGGATGCGGGGGAGTGGCAGAGAATATCTCCGTTAGTTGCACATATTGACTTGAGTTGATAAGCTTAGTTTTGATCTCTTCAATCCTTTGCTTGTTGCTTTTACACCCCTGTTTTTTCTTCTTTATTCCCTTGCTTTGTTTCTTTGCACTTTCTGAATCGCATCCCCAATTGAGAGTTAGTTCTAGATTTGATTAATGCCTCTTTTAGAAGCTGCGGTTGTTTGGGTGGGATGGATTGATGATGTTGGTGTTGTCAGGATTCCTCCAGGCTTTGTAGATCTAGATCTCCTATCTTCACATCCTTCTCGTCCTCCTCTGTCATGTCAACATCTTCTTCTCAGCCTTGGCCATGTGATATATGGGGGTGTTGAGTGGATTATTCCATGGTTTTGGCTGCCTCCGTGCCCTTAGCTGGCTTGTGTTGCCCCTATACTGCTTGTATTTTCCCTCCTTGACTTGTCTCTTCCATTGATGGGTCTGTAGCATTTTTGGGGAGTTTATTCAACTCCTCAAAGTTATTGGCTGATTGGGTTTTCTTTTGCTAATCCTGAATATGATGTTGCTTAGGTGGATGTCTTCGATTAGTCACTTTCATGAACCCTTCTACATCTTTTCTTCCATTGGCCTCGTTGTGGATGCAGGTATGTTCAGGGGATTGTCTCGGAAGCAATGCCCATGTTCATGGCATTTCCGACATCGGAACAGAATATGCCCGCAGTCTATTGGATGGATCCATTCAATATCTTTATTCATCAAGCATATTGCTTTCAGGAGCTCTTTCGAGATGTTTATATACACATAGATCCTGACATAGGATGTATATCGGGTTGTTTTGGTGACCTTTGAGACTCTTACAAAGGAGCCCAAAATGTTGCCTATGCCCTCAAGCATTTTTGCTTCCTTGTACTCATGAGGAAGTGAGTAAAATTGTAGCCATATAGGGGCAAATCTAAATGATCTGGGTTAAATCGTACTACCCAGAATTTAATATACAACCCAACAGAGTTGAAAAAATAGGGTCTATTGTCGAAGATTCTTTCCCTGTCTTCCAAATTGGTACAAATGACTATGAAAAACCCTTTTGAACCTAATTGGAGATCATAGTAGCCTTTGGGCATCCACTTTGTGTTGATCCACCATATCAGAGCTTTCTCATTGGGCCAGATGCCAATAAACATTCCTATTATCACATGATCCTTCATATACTGAGTCCTTTCATTGATTCAGGGTGATTTGATCTGAAAGCTCAGCAATTTTGCTATCTTGGGTATGCGTTGCCCTAGCTTGCATCCTTCATTGACTACGTTGCCATCGATTTGCGGGCTCGCCATTTCCTCTCCCTCTCCATTGATTCTTTCATTCGCCTTTGGATCTACGGATAGGCTTATCATTGGATCCCCTTTCGACTTGGAATTGTTGGGTGTGAGGGAGGAGATGCCGCCATTGGCAAGAGCTGTTCAAGTTTCTCTAAGAACAGCGATTAGAGCTTCATGAAGGCGTCTTTAGTAAAGCCTAACCAAAACTCGCATGTAACCATTCAATAATCTGCTGCTCTTTCTCTGCCCAATGTTAGCCATAAAATTAAGCATTCGAGCCACCTTAACTTTTTGAGCATGTCAACATGACCTAGTTTTATCTGATTTTAATATTTTATGTGAGGATTTGTAATCTTGTATCAAATAAGAAATTAATGAAAAACCATAGGACTTTTTGATTGGGGTTTGTACTACTGTTTTGGCTTGTCAGTTTGCTTTATGTTCTTTACTGATTGAGCTTATGCTGTTTTGTCATATTTCTGAATTTGTTCAAGATTGAGTTTATTCAATATCTGTTGATTCTGTCGATTTACCTGCTCAGTTTTTGGTTGGGTTTTCCATAGCCAACACACAACTTACCAGCATTGGGACAATTTGACAATGATATTTCTTAGTACAATAGCGAAGTTTGAACTTTGAAGAACACTTGAACTGAGATAGACTCACCCATCTTTGTACATTTGAAAGTGTTGGGATATACAATATATAAATTGCACAGTGGTCATGTTGATAAGTCCTATGAAGAATAACAGGGTCACAATAATTGTTAGGTGTGACAGCTTTCACTATTGCCAATGAAGGGGTCAATAGCAAAGGTGATGTTTACGGACCTTGTCAATTTGCTCAGTTTCTAATTGTTCTCATATGGCCCAAAAAGTAAGACTAAGGGTGAGGCTTAGTGGGCAAATTAAGAGAAGCTACAAGGTTTTGTGAAATAAGATTATTCATTCTAGCATTATCTATGATGGATTGAGCTAGGTGGTGTTTGATTTGCTTATCTTTGAGTTGGAAGGGAAAGAAGAGGAACAAAAAGACTTCCCTTACGAGGGCTTCAATTGTTGCCAATGTTGTTGTGTCAATTCCTCCTTTTCCAAATTAAGAATAAAGTTTCAATATGAATAAGTTATGGTGCAGAATGAAAATCCACAGTCTAGAGCAATATTTCTCCTTGGAGGGCTGTCTTCTAGGAGTTGGGGTTGGGGAGCAACTGGCCACAAAAGGCTGAGACCAAATGCTGGGGCACTTAGCCAATGGAACAAGCTAGAGAAGATACACGAGCGACTTTGGCCAGCTGCAAAAAGGACATCTAGTTTGGAGGATGCTAAAGTGAACTAGATGATAGCTTACAACCCCCCACAAAAAAAAGAAGGGATTAGGGGAAGAAGGCCTTCCTTGGTTAGACTAAGGATTTCCACACACATCTCAAATGAAATAGCCATGCTTGTTGCTTAGGTTTGAGCTTCCATAACTTGTTCATGTGAGCATCCAAGATAGGCTTACCTATAAGCCAACAATAGCCATTACCGTGCTTGTGTTTTTTAAAAGCCTTAGAGATATTCCAAGTCCAATTCTTCCAACAATGAGTTGAAGGTTGCACACCAGGGTTAAAGAGGAGGTCATCTGAAATTAAGTCTTTAATTTTGGTTAGGAGAAATATATCGGAGTTCTTAAACTTGATCTTTTGCTTGAGCTTGGCCATTGAACCCAATCTTTAATGCAACGACCAACGGTATCAAGTGGATATGAACTCGTTCCTAAAGAATTTGAGAGCCGAGAACCAGGGTGATTTGGCTAGGGGATTCCCATCATGAAGAAGATTAGGCAACCAACATAAAGAATGCTTATTACAAGATAGGCCAAATCAAAGCTACGGCCTTTCCAACTTAGGAACAACTTAAAAGTCTCTCCTTTCTAGATGCTCTATGCCACAAGGTGTCTTTAACTGTGCCTTTCGTCGTGGTAAGAATGAGAGTTTGATGTTTCAATCCCAACAATGAGTTCTTTCCACAATGAGGTCCTTGGAAATGAAATACATTCATGATTATATTGAAGCCTATCAGACGCACATTAATGTTCCCATTGCTGGTTTTCGTTGTACATGAGCTAACATAACCTTGGCTCACTTGGGGAGGAAAATCACAAAACTATGGAACACCACATTGAAGGTAACCGTGCAAAATATTGTTACAACAAGTTAAATAGGAAACATCATTGACCACAATATACATTACGCACGGTACATAAGGTTTATTGGAATGCAACTGTAACATTTATATTTTCTATTGAACTCCAAAATACCTGTATGTTGAACATTAATAAAATTATCTTATCTTATCTTATCTATGCACAAATACTCATTTTTATATTTTCACTTGGCATTGACACTAACTTCTTTTAGAAATGAGAATATATAGAAAGACTGTTACATTACTTACAAATTATTTACAAATTCTCGACATTTTGTGAACTTTGTTTTCCCTTGTTCTTCTGTCTTTCATCAGTTGCACTTGAGTCCACATCCTGCATTGTGGCGTTTTTGCTTCCACAACCCTGGCTTGACGATTGACGATGGTCTTTTGAATGTCTCTTTTTCCTTTCAAACTTTTGCTTGTAGAGTGGTTATGGTCTGCAATCAATCCCATTCTCCACAATTGGGAATTAAATAAGATCATGCAACGTTTATAGAAATAATAATCAGAGAGCCTTTGAACACATCTCGTAGATTTGATGCTTTTGTTATTTCATTAGAGTTGTTACGTCTTTGTGTATTTTTCCTAACTGAACTTTTATAGTAGAAGGTTGAAAACTTGAAACATTGAATTCAAAATATGTTAGTATATAATATCCTTTTTAGTAAAGCATTGGCTCACTAACTTGTAGAACTATTTTTTTCAACCTCGATTGCCAGGATTGAGCATCGATGTCTACCTATTTTCTTTTTTGGTTTTTATGAGGATCACTGTTTTTAAAACTGGCTGAACCAGAACTAAAACTGGCTAGTTTGGCTGGTTCAACAACTAAACGCACTAAGCCGACTGGTTGGTTTGGGTGTTGAATCGGCCGGTTTGGCACAAAATTGTCGCATTGGCTGGTTCGGTACAAAATCATCACATTGGCTAGTTGAACCAGTCCTGAATTGGTTTGTGCACGACAGGGTACAGTTTCGACCCACGAATTTCAAAAATTAAGTGAAAAAAATCTAATCAATATGGAAAGTGATAATGCCAAATGTTCTATCTTAGGGTTCATAAGTTTTGTTGGTCACTAAATCTGGGATTGAATATGATTTGTGAGTAATTGGGAATCCATGATTTATCTTTGTCAAAAGCTTTCAAGAATACAATTTTGCAGTGAAGCCTATGCCATCCTTATGTTTGTACTTTGTCAATTCTAACTAGAATAATGTACTATTTGATTGCTTTGTGTTGTTATATATAACTTATGTGATTGAAAATCTGGACTTTTACTCATTTCTATGTGGCAATTATCTATCTTCATTCGAGCTTTGGATGTTAGGAGAGATGCTTCGAGTGCAGCATGACATATTTTCCACTTTTGTATCACAGATCCCAGATCCACTCTCCTTGTACATTCTTCGTTTGTATTGGCTCCTTGTGTCTTATGGATTGTCTCTCCATCTTAGGAGTTTGCTCTTTTTGGTTTTAGGTTAGAGTCTTACCTTTTGTTTTATATAGGAGCTACCTTGGTGCTCCCACTTTGTATTGACATCATGGTACCACACAGTCCCATTGACCTAGTGTNTGTAATAACATCATTGTACTCAGCAGTCCCATTGACCTACTTTTGTGGTCATTTGTTGGACATTAATAAAAATTATCTCGTCTTATTATTATGTATCCCTATGGTTCTAGGTCCCATAACACATCTGCATAAGAGGTTCTTAGCTAACAATAAGATAGTCATATTCATATTGTGCATGCACTCACTCACTTTTCTGTCATCTATATCTCAGATTCCCAACCCATGGTTCTCATTGTTAAATTTATATAGTTATTTGCTATGAACATACACCTTTTTAATACATTTTTATATTCCACCCATGGTTCTCATTCTTCTCAGTTTTTAAAAACTTTTTAGATGCCAAACCATGGTTCTCACCGTTCATTATATCCATGGCCTTTTCAAATGGGTTGTATTTACATCAATTTAGCAGTGGGACTTTATTATATGTCTAGTTTAAGTCGTGATATGCTTAAATTGTAAATGACCATGATCTCTAGCATCCTCCCTTAATGGTCATTTTATATGCTGGTTTACAATACATAAAGGCAAAAGCTTTGGATAAGCAATATGTTTGTGGTCCATAAGATAAGGTCTTCAAAATAGTGATTGGAAGCAAAATGTATTCGGTAAGGTTGATGAAGTACATTTTATGTCACCATTCTTTTGTCTGATCATTGACTCACTAGGCTGATTAGAGCCAATGTTGGATAGATAGTTAACCTCTCAACCATTGACATAGAAATTGGCTTTTCATTGAACTTACTTCCTACACATCTTGGTGGTCCAACATATCAAGATTTTGTGTTTGCTTTTTCGAAGAAGCACCATTATTTTCATCCCTCCCTGAGGGTCTTCTTCTTTACCACTTTATCTTCACCTTTCCTGAGGGTCTTCTTATGGATTACAACAGATAATACATATTATTATATTATAGCTACTTTTGACTATTTTTTTGTCTTGTTTCGGCAGCAAATTGCAACATAATCTAGGGCTTCATTTCTTGAGTTCTGTCTCATCAGCACCTCTTTTGCCTAGATATTATGGCTGAGTTTTCAGTGAAATTACAACCATCTTTCTGCTGAACTAACCTTGCATTCTCAAACTTCTAGCAACTTGAATAAACCTTGTTCTTCCACACCCATAACATCCATCTTTTTGCTATTCTTATCAACAATAAAACACTTATTATTTCTGAAATTTGACTAAATGTGGGCTATGCTTCATTCTACTACTTATCAAAAGTAGAGTTTTTTCCAAACAAGGAACATGATAGGCATCTTTAATCATTACCTTTGTACCTCTTAGTTGAAGTAGGACATTTCCCTTTCCAACAACCCTATATTCTTTGCCACTCGACACAACATAATTATTGAGATTTATCCTCCTACAAAATCAGCATAGCAATCGATAATGTTAGTAAAAGCCTAAAAGGTCTAGATGTCTTTGAATCAACATACTAATCGACCTTACCACTCTTTGAATCCATGTTTTTGGCTATGAACACATGCTCTTCCTCCTTGTGTTTGGCCACAGTGTCACATTTCTTTCCAAATTGATCATCGGACAAATGCTCTTGGTTGTGCTTTTCATCCTACAACCGGTTCTTGCAAACTTTGCTTATATGCCCTAATTTTCCACAATAAAAGCATTTAATTGCTTTTCCACTTTTACCTAACTCAGAAGACTTATCTCCATCATTTTCTTCTCTCGGTTTGTTACCCTTGTCTTAAACTTTGCTGCAAGTGCTACCTCAAAGGCCTCATTCACTCTACTATTCTCAAATTGTTTTATCCATCTGTCTTGTTGCAAGAGCTAAATGCTCAATTGCTTAAATATTAGATCTTTGTCAATGCTGGTAATGTTCAAGGTCTCAATAGAATTTGTATAAGAAGGCAAACTTTTCAAAGTTATAACCACCATATCTTTTTCCATTGTCTTGTCAAGTGATTTCAATTGATCTTTAATATCCTTGATTTTTAGCAAATGATATGGCTGTTATCCTCATATTGTATGAGGGTTACGCTTGTGATTTTAAATTACAAAGATTATGCAGGTTGATTCATTAGATGGATTGGGTTACATGCGAGGTTTGGCCTAGGGTTGTTGATCTCCTTTGATGGATTGGATGATGGTAAATGTTGGATGTGATCTCCCCATGATGTTTTGATATTGAAATTTGATACGCTCTCCTCTTGGTGATATTGGCATGCTTGGAGTATTTTTGCTTAGCATTCATGCAATTATCTAACACTTTGTGCATTCATGGAATGGGAACCCATCAACTTAGGGTCTCCCTAAGTTTTACAATGTTAATAATTGTTTCTTGATGAAGTATTATTGCCTATGGGATGTTTGACAACAAGATTATTGATGTGGTTATGTGGGTTTAGGGCCTCCTAGCTAAAACACCCTAAGGGATAGTGGTGCATTTCACTCATATACCACTTGCTCATGACACATTGATCACCTCTTGATGGAGTTCCTTAGCATTGTTAATTTGACATCTTGATGGACCACTAGGCTTATGTGCATGTTAATGATCGTATTATGAGGCCTTTCTATTGGAACGCCCTCCCTTCTAGCACATATTTAGGGGCATACACACTTTTTTGCTTGGGCGCCCTTGCTTCTTGGCACTTGGATGGCATCTTGACATGGTTGGTCATCATTTCTAGTAGAGTGCTCGCTTGATCTTCTGCCTTGGCACACATGTTGATGCGTGGTTGTATTTTATTGCTTGGAGAAGGGGCTATCCCCTTCTTTCATGAGGTTGGTTGAGTATTATGGGGACTTTGTTCTTTGATTTATGCTTCTATCTTGAGTGGTGGGCTCCTTATTCCATGGATCTATCCTTTTCTCATGTTTTGATGAGGTGGTACATTACACCTTGAGCCTTTTGGAGGGGCGTTCGACGTCCTNCATCATGATACCACACAGTCCCATTGACCTACTTTTGTGGTCATTTGTTGGACATTAATAAAAATTATCTCGTCTTATTATTATGTATCCCTATGGTTCTAGGTCCCATAACACATCTGCATAAGAGGTTCTTAGCTAACAATAAGATAGTCATATTCATATTGTGCATGCACTCACTCACTTTTCTGTCATCTATATCTCAGATTCCCAACCCATGGTTCTCATTGTTAAATTTATATAGTTATTTGCTATGAACATACACCTTTTTAATACATTTTTATATTCCACCCATGGTTCTCATTCTTCTCAGTTTTTAAAAACTTTTTAGATGCCAAACCATGGTTCTCACCGTTCATTATATCCATGGCCTTTTCAAATGGGTTGTATTTACATCAATTTAGCAGTGGGACTTTATTATATGTCTAGTTTAAGTCGTGATATGCTTAAATTGTAAATGACCATGATCTCTAGCATCCTCCCTTAATGGTCATTTTATATGCTGGTTTACAATACATAAAGGCAAAAGCTTTGGATAAGCAATATGTTTGTGGTCCATAAGATAAGGTCTTCAAAATAGTGATTGGAAGCAAAATGTATTCGGTAAGGTTGATGAAGTACATTTTATGTCACCATTCTTTTGTCTGATCATTGACTCACTAGGCTGATTAGAGCCAATGTTGGATAGATAGTTAACCTCTCAACCATTGACATAGAAATTGGCTTTTCATTGAACTTACTTCCTACACATCTTGGTGGTCCAACATATCAAGATTTTGTGTTTGCTTTTTCGAAGAAGCACCATTATTTTCATCCCTCCCTGAGGGTCTTCTTCTTTACCACTTTATCTTCACCTTTCCTGAGGGTCTTCTTATGGATTACAACAGATAATACATATTATTATATTATAGCTACTTTTGACTATTTTTTTGTCTTGTTTCGGCAGCAAATTGCAACATAATCTAGGGCTTCATTTCTTGAGTTCTGTCTCATCAGCACCTCTTTTGCCTAGATATTATGGCTGAGTTTTCAGTGAAATTACAACCATCTTTCTGCTGAACTAACCTTGCATTCTCAAACTTCTAGCAACTTGAATAAACCTTGTTCTTCCACACCCATAACATCCATCTTTTTGCTATTCTTATCAACAATAAAACACTTATTATTTCTGAAATTTGACTAAATGTGGGCTATGCTTCATTCTACTACTTATCAAAAGTAGAGTTTTTTCCAAACAAGGAACATGATAGGCATCTTTAATCATTACCTTTGTACCTCTTAGTTGAAGTAGGACATTTCCCTTTCCAACAACCCTATATTCTTTGCCACTCGACACAACATAATTATTGAGATTTATCCTCCTACAAAATCAGCATAGCAATCGATAATGTTAGTAAAAGCCTAAAAGGTCTAGATGTCTTTGAATCAACATACTAATCGACCTTACCACTCTTTGAATCCATGTTTTTGGCTATGAACACATGCTCTTCCTCCTTGTGTTTGGCCACAGTGTCACATTTCTTTCCAAATTGATCATCGGACAAATGCTCTTGGTTGTGCTTTTCATCCTACAACCGGTTCTTGCAAACTTTGCTTATATGCCCTAATTTTCCACAATAAAAGCATTTAATTGCTTTTCCACTTTTACCTAACTCAGAAGACTTATCTCCATCATTTTCTTCTCTCGGTTTGTTACCCTTGTCTTAAACTTTGCTGCAAGTGCTACCTCAAAGGCCTCATTCACTCTACTATTCTCAAATTGTTTTATCCATCTGTCTTGTTGCAAGAGCTAAATGCTCAATTGCTTAAATATTAGATCTTTGTCAATGCTGGTAATGTTCAAGGTCTCAATAGAATTTGTATAAGAAGGCAAACTTTTCAAAGTTATAACCACCATATCTTTTTCCATTGTCTTGTCAAGTGATTTCAATTGATCTTTAATATCCTTGATTTTTAGCAAATGATATGGCTGTTATCCTCATATTGTATGAGGGTTACGCTTGTGATTTTAAATTACAAAGATTATGCAGGTTGATTCATTAGATGGATTGGGTTACATGCGAGGTTTGGCCTAGGGTTGTTGATCTCCTTTGATGGATTGGATGATGGTAAATGTTGGATGTGATCTCCCCATGATGTTTTGATATTGAAATTTGATACGCTCTCCTCTTGGTGATATTGGCATGCTTGGAGTATTTTTGCTTAGCATTCATGCAATTATCTAACACTTTGTGCATTCATGGAATGGGAACCCATCAACTTAGGGTCTCCCTA
>NWUY0300038916.1:6481-21557 GCA_004151065.3 Larix sibirica
CCTCTCGGCGCAATACTAGCATAGATCCATCTTAAACCCGTATCTATCAAGCACCTACTATTATTTTATTTTTTTAATTATTTTGTTACAAACGTTACATCATTACAACATCTCCCCCATGGCTGCACCTCGTTTCACTCGGTGCAATAAACCATGTATCATAGTTTCTTTTAGTGAACACAAGAATTTGCGGTTGCACTACAGTGTTGTTGGTAGCCATCACTTATTAAATTCCAAATTACTCTAAACATAAAAATGAGAAAGAAAACTTAACCACGCTCTCATACCACTCTGGGAAGTAACGGGGTGTTGCATTTACTCAGAGCTACACACAGATGCCCAAACTCATAAATTTTCACCTACAGGGCTGTTGCAGCTCACTGTTTCTACTAACAGTAATCTACAACACTATTGTAGCTGTCTGTTTCAGCTAACAATAATTTACACCATAGTTGCAGGTGATTGTTTCAGCTAAGTTTTGATTACCCGCATAAAATAACTTCAAAATGAATAAGAGTTTACAAACTCAAATAACATAGTACACAGTAAAATTCTGAGTTTAACTTCAACTAATCGTATTCAACTATGTCTCTATATCCAAATCACAAATAGAAGGGTAGGTATATATAGTGCTTCACTGATACAAAATTATCACTGTAGAAGTAAATACTTTGTTACATTCTTGAGTCAATTAAAAATGCTAGCTGTAAATGTCTCTTCAAAATTCAATATGTTGCTACAGAGTTTCTCAATGTCACTTCAACCTTAATGTTTAAGTCGGTTTGACGGTGGATGCCTCTTCATGGATTTGAGTAGACAACAAAATGTGATCTGGTTTGTGTCTTCAATAATTTCTGAATTTGATGATGGCCTTTCAGAAATATAATAACTTATATCGAGGCTGTGTTGTCTTTTGGATATTAAAGTGTGGAATAATTAATATGGATCTTCTTCCGACAAATATCTAATATATATCTAGACATTATAAATATTATTTGACAAATATTAATAAAAATATAAATAATCTTATCATGTGTCATACAATAATGCAAAGTTAAAACAGATTAAATTTAGTACTCTAAAACCAAAAATCTGATGAATTTTTTCTTTAATACAATTATATTGAATTTTAAACCATTCAAAAAACCTAATCTTATCTCATTATACTAAAGAAAATCAAACGTTTTGGGCATTAAAATTATATGAAGCACAAATTAGAAATGTAATTTTACTCCAAACAAATGAAATTTTTTGCACATTATAATTATATGAAGAAATGATAGTCGAATTGTGGTTTTACTATACATGGTTGAAATGCTCCAAATTCTAAATGTGGTTTTACTATACATGGTTGAAATACTCCAAATTCTAAATCGTTGATTAGATATTCTTATGATCAAGAAAATAGATTATGATTAGTTACGAAGAAGTACTTATAAATTGAATTAGCTAAGCGAATGGGATGGGATCTTGCTGCTATAGTTAAGATTTAGCATGTCTGTCTGCTTAACTTTCTTAGGACTTGAGTCCTTAGATGCCTCAGAACTAGCCTGTCCAGCTGCTTAACTTTTCTTTGCACTTGACTCCATAGGTGTGATCGAGCAGACCTTATCTGGGTGAGGAAGCTTACTAAGGTAACATTCCCATAGTTTTATGTTTGAAGTGATAAAGATTTAACTGGGCAAGGGAGCTCATTGAGCTTGGATTCCATAGAATTAATATCATATAGTTATCCAGCATGGTAGATTCGTCTAACTTAGTGTAACAATCAGGATCCAAATATAAATGAACACCCAAAAAGGCTAGCTAACTTATTCAAATACCAATGTCCAACAAGTAAATCATGTGAAGAAACTTCTTAGACAACAAAGTTGTGCTTGCACTAAAGCAACATATTCACAATGATAATGGATCAGTCCTAGCATTCAGAACTAATAATATTGTTAAATTTTTCTAAATCTAATGTAATTTCTACTGTTTCTAACAGTGGGTTTAGTTCCTTACAGCTACTAACCAATATTGGGTGAGATAATATTGATCAATGTTGGGAGACTAATATTGATTATTAATCAAAATGTAGAGTTTATTCATTCAATAGTGGTAATAAATACAAACATTGTAATATAAATTTATATGTTTATTCATTTATATGTTTTAACTACTTTTAGCTAATGTTGAGGCTGTTCTATTTTGAATCATATTATCACTCGTAAGTTGACTAAAACATCTTTACTGCCTAACTATTTTTTAACTGACGTTGGAAGAAATATAGAAGACTTTCTGTTGTATTACATGAGAGATCAATAAATTCCTTTTCTGTTGGATGACAAGAGTTTGTAAATAAATATCTAAGCAAGTCTGTAAATTGACTTACACATCTTTATTTGAGCAGCTAGTTTTAGAGCCTCTTCTATTGAAAATTATTGTGCTGTGACTTGTAGGTTGACTTTGACATATTTAATTGCGCAGTTCTTTTTTAGCTAATGACATCCTCAATGGCGAGTTCGATTTTATAGCTATTAACCAATAAAGGGTCGGATAATGTTGATCCTTTTTGGGAGAGTCATACTGATTATTGATCAAAATCTACAGTTTATTCATTCTATTGTAATAAAAAACATTGAAATATCAATTTCAAATATTCTAAATAGAAAAGTTTATTCGTGTTTTCCAAGATAATGAGTTAATTATAGATGTAGGTTTATTTAGGCATCTTTATATGCCTTTCTATTTTTAGCTAATGTTGGGCCTTTTCTATTGTGATTGATTTAGACGTCTTTACTTCCCTAATTATTTTTAACTAACTTTAGCCTCTTTCAAAAATGGAACACACTAGTATTACATGAAAGATCAACATATTCCTTTATGTTTCATAATAAGAGTTTGTACACGAATACCTAAACAAGTCTATACCTTTTTTTTTAGATAATACATGTCCCTTACATTGTTATAAAAGAAAGACATTCTCCTGCACTACATAAGAAATCAATAAATTCTATTTCTCTTTCATGATTAGTGTCATTCACCAACCATTAATAGTAATCCCCTACATAGACTTCTAACTAGGTGGGAGAGCTTATCTAAGTAGGCTTCCAATTGCGTTATTTATATCTATCAAATCTTGCAATTTCTACTACTTAGTAAATTGTCCCTGCCAAAATAAGACTGGACACTTCGAAAATCCCACTGGCTTAGTCAATGATCACGCCTAAAAAGAGAACAGGTAAATGTCAATTATCCTTTTTAAAAGGAATGGACACCTAAATCTCAATTAACCTTCTGTTTCTGAAGGATAGTCTTCGACAAAATGAATCGATAGCAATGAATTTAGCATATCTAACAATTCAGTCCTGAAGGCTAGATTAATTAAGTAACAAATATCCATCACTGCATAGTGAACGCATCATTTAACACGAAGGGCGGCGAATTTAACAACAAAATTCAGACGTTGGACAGCAAAAATTCTATGTATGCAAACTCATCTATAAACCAGAGATCAACCATATCACTATAAGTTCAAAAGACAGAGAATGACAGTAAATTGTTCAGCTGAACAAACTATTGGTTATAGAAAACATTAAAAATACAAGGAATAGGTTATGTTCAACACTATTTTACCAACGAAAACAATTGAGCACAAATATCCACTATGGTTGACACTATTTTACCAACAAAGGACAGGTGACATACGTCAACAAGAGAACATGGCATTGTCTCTGGATAAAAATGTAGCAGGTAATATACAACAACTCACATATGCAAGAGAACAAGAAATTGTATGGGATAGAAAATGTAGCAGCATACACATGAAGATAAGCGATCTCATAGATATTTGTAAATCCATAATGATATCTCAAATCACAAAAGAGTAAATTGAACAGCAAACACGTAGCATTCCAGCAATAGACACCACAACCTACAGAACACGTCCCTATTATTTTATTCAGGTAACTAAAAACCTAAATTGCCATGGCCAAAATCAATAATATTGCATAACAATCACAAAATAAAACCCTAAAAATGCGATGAATAAATCAATTCCAACATTACATTCTGTCGTCTACAACCCGGCTGAATGGCTGGCAAATAGAAAAATGCAAAAAGTTGCATATTAGAAGTTGATGACACAAGTAGGAAAGGAGCAGAAAGACTATTAGTAAACTCACGATCATCTAGTAACTGAGTATTTAATATAAAAAGTTGCATATTAAAAGTTGATGACTGAAGTAGGAAAGGAGCAGAAAGAATATTTGTAAACTCACTATCATCTAGCAACTCAGTATTTAATGTTCTGGAAACTCAATATTTAATGCTGTAGGGGTATAGATGACTGAATTCATCTTGGATTAGATCGATTCCACATGCCTACGGAACGGCTGGGTGGATATTGTTGCAGACTCAAACAATCAAATGAGGCACGATTTTGACGTAGTTTTGCCAAAGCTAAAGAGGCCTGTGAAAATAAACGATGGAAGGGGTTATTTGAATTAGGAACCTGCATTGAACGATATCAGTCAAATAGAGGGACAACTTAATTGAAAGAGAGGGTTTCCTAGTATGATTGACAAGGGCGGGACAGACGGGAACGATAAATAATCCATTACGCTAGGTAGAACAGGCGCGGTCCAGATTAAAAATTTAGCATCAAATTACACATGCTATTGCAAATAATACTTGAAACTCAAAA
This sequence comes from Larix sibirica, assembly GCA_004151065.3. Classification (NCBI taxonomy): domain Eukaryota; kingdom Viridiplantae; phylum Streptophyta; class Pinopsida; order Pinales; family Pinaceae; genus Larix; species Larix sibirica. The sequence goes on from NWUY0300038916.1 coordinate 11,169, forward strand.
TTAAAAACTAACCATAAACTCATAATTATTTCTGTAAGAAAGTTAGTATGTCTAACATGTAGCAATAGTTCAATGTTACTATAGCAAAACCAGCTCTTACATGAGCAAAATATCCACCGGAACCTCACATGAGATTACAGTAACAAATACCTCAAAGATCAATTCAAAGCGTCCCCTGGACGATAAGAAACAGTTCTTAAGCGAATCCTAAATGTAAATCCTATGATTCATAAAAATTCACGAAGAGAAGTCATGAGACAAAAACTTTCTATGTAAGTGGCTAGCTTACAGACTTCAAGAATTGATCGAATTGATCGCGAGTTATGCAGCAGTGATAGATATCATTCTGGTGCCACATTACTTCCCATTTTGATCATGGAATAGTGGGAAAATTTCCAATCTGTGGAATTGGAGTATGAAGATTTGGCAGATATGGATTTGGCACTGGCATCTGGATTACATTTCCAGATAGGTAATCATAATAATTTGCAAACACCACAGGGGGCATGTAATATAGTCCACGAGTAATGGGATCTATGAAGTACGAACCACTAGCATTCGGGAAAGGAGGCCAGTTGTCTCCGATTGCACCAGCTGAGCTGGAGGGCATGGTAGGATTTGGCATACGATCATTCGCGAGAAGAAGCCTGTTTTCTCCGATATCATTAACTGACATATGTGATTGATTTACCGGCGGACCAGATAAAATTTGAGAGCCTGGACTTTCAGTTTGATGTTGATCCACGACCACAGAGACATTATTGCTGGAACTGCTCGGATCCATTTGCGGATTAACACTATTGCTTTTATCCGACGAGGTATCGGGCAGACTTGGACCAGTAGCAGAATTCTCTGTGATTCTGAGACGTTTTGAAGGATTACGAGTACGACGAGATGATTCTGCAGACTGAATCATCTCGATATCATAATTCTTGATGTCGAAGTTTGTGACTGCGTTAGCCCCCCTGTATTTTATGGTAGCAGCATCATAAGCTTGAGCTGCCTCTTCTTCGGTTTCTGTCAAAACCAGTAGCCATAACACTCATTTATTGAACTTTTCCAAATAACAATCCTAAGTGAGGAATTTGGAATATATTAGACACTACAAACATATTAAAGAAAATAATAAATTTTTTACCGTAACTCCCCAAATACTTGTCTTTGTTGTCCTCGACTCTTCCGATTCGCGCTTGCCATTTTCCTTTAACCCTTTGCAAACGAAGAATCAAAGTCAGGTTCAATATAAAATGCCATGGGATTCTAGCATGAACATGAGTATTAGATATGGCATTCAAAATTAAATGGATTGCGGCAAATATAATTATAGTATTTTTATTGTGTTCTCATAAACCTGGTAACCCCACGGTACTTGGACGCGCCTCTAGAGAATGCAGAGCTCTTTCTGTAACAAACAAATGACAAACATCAACCATTTCTGTAACAAACAAATGACAATAACAGAAACCACATGAGTTTTATCCATCTATATATAGAAATTATCCACTGCAAACTTTAAAAGTCTAATGATGTAATGATGTGGCTACCTCCTTAGAGCTGCCAGTACTTCAGCCTTAGTCATGTTTGCCATCTCTCTCATCTCTTCTTCATAATTGCTAACCTGAAATGAATATCCATGTTAAACCTGGCTACAACGGCTCTTAATCCTCAAACAAAATATTGCATTGCAACGTAGCAGGATGACAATGAACTAAATTGAATGCACTAAGCCCTACTGGGAAGTTTGTTTTTGCAGAAGAACCCCAATACGCAAGTGCTGCAATATCATAAGATCTCGCTGCTTTTTCCGCCGTATCGTATCCACCTAATAAAGTACATGGAATTATATAACTTCAGTATCCACCTAATAGAGTACATGGAATTATATAACTTCAGTGGCATACAATAAGAATAAAAGAAAACAAATATTTACATTTTGTATATGGATAAGCAACAGAGTTTGGTTTTTGGATGTTTTACCCAAGGCAAAAGAGAAATTATTACTCACCCAAATAGACTGTAAGATTACACCCGGTATGATAAAGCCCAAGCGATACATGTGACACATACGCAGATATCCAGAAGTATTAAAAACCCTAATATAGATATAGGTCTCTGATAGATCTCAGGACATCTTCACTAAAAAAACAAACACCATCAAACGAAACACAATATATCTAAAATGAAAGGGTAAAAGGGATTCAAAGGCGGGAAGGGATTTAAAATATCCCATTAAGAAAGTTTGACTTAGTAAACTTCATAAAAACATAATTGAACGAACCTTGTTTGCCATTTCGCTTTGCCTCCGGCTTTCTCCAAGCACCATCCCATAGATGGGCTTCGAATCTCAGCGTCCATCTATGTCTGCAACCATGATCATTCAACCATGATCATTGAAAAAATATAAAGCAGATAAATATCTTTTTTTAACCATGGAACAACAACTTTCCAAGGATATAAAAATTGACCAAAAGGCGGGAAGGGATTTAAAATATGCCATTGAGAAAGTTTAACTTAGTAAACTTCATAAAAACAGAATTTAACGAACCTTGTCTGCCATTTCGCTTTGCCTCCGGCTTTTTCCAAGCACCATCCCATAGATGGGCTTCGAATCTCAGCGTCCATCTATGTCTGCAACAATGATGATTGAAAAAATATAAAGCATCAATATCATTAACCTAGAAAGTAGAGGAAAAAAGGCCGTCAGAAAAAAAAAATACCTTGTGACCCCACGATACGACAGACTGGTTTCTTGCACCTCTTGAGTGGGATTGGAAGCTTCTGAACTGTTGGCAGTCCGCTTCCCCCTGTTTACGGAATTCATTTTCAGTCAGAATGGAGCTGGAAAACCCTATGAAACTGTTTCCGACCTAAAATATAGGGTTTGATATGTCTCAAAAGAGCTAGTGGGCTGACTGTATAAAGATGTCCCGTAACAGAGAAACTAAACCCAGAAATTAATTTATGAAACGAGGAAACTTTTCTTTGGCTTCGACCAAAGAAGAAAGAAGCAGAAGCAGATGATTCTTCACGCCATGAGAAAAGACATTATATAGGTAGGCAAAGGCAATGTTCGGGCGGGAGATATCGGTGGAGGAGCGGAGGAGGTTGGTTCCGATTTACTATAGTGTTGGAGAGCGTGTGGACTTTTATGCGTTAAGCCCGCTGGTTTGGTACTTATGGGACTTGGGGTTTTCGATTGAAATGAGTTTTGGGGACCTCACCCTAAGCCGTTATTCCAAATGGGGTATATACCCTCAATTTAAGGGCGACTTGTGTGTCCATAGCGGCATTAAAGTAATTAAAATATATAATAATAAATATTTTAAATTTATAAATTTTAATTTTTTGAAATAATGAAATATCAATTAATGAGAATGCATTTTCTATGGCATTTAGAAATTAAAAGAGGTATGCGAAGTTGTTAAATTTTAATTTTCAATTTTACAACTATATTTTTTTAAATTAAAGCACTTACAATAAATTAAAATATATAATAATAAATATTTTAAATTTATAAATTTTAATTGTTTGAAATAATGAAATAGCAATTAATGAGAATGCATTTTTGTATATCCATGCCATGTATTTATAGGGACATTTGTTATTTATTAATAGAGGTAAGTTATTTATTAATTTTTATAATTATAATTTTTAAATTAAGGTATCAATTTTGTAGTAATTTTGATAATTTTGGAGATTTAATTTGTGTAAAAGTATTTCAAGAAGATGAATTAAATTATTAAGGTTTTATATGTTTTTAATAGTCAAGTTAAATGTTAAAAAAAACAAAAAAATGATTTTTTTTAGATCCACTGGATGTAGCTTGGGTAGTTGGGAGGAAAGATTGTTTTTTTGTAAGTTCCATAGAGTAATTGTATTAAAATACAAAAAAAATTACATGCTCAAGACAATCACTGATGCTGGCATCTCATTGGACCATACACCAGACAAAGAAACTTTTTATAGTCTTTCCAAAACAGAAAAAACAGAGCCATCTTGTAGGAGATTGTTGCCATTGACAAAATAAAAACATTTACATGGCGTTTGAAAAGGATAATTCAAACAATACGCATAATAGTTGATAGTTCTATGACTTAAAGAACTGAAAGCCAATCTATACCTATGACAAAACTAGAGAGACGCTAGAAAACAAGAATTACATAGGGTTGGTGGCATCGATTGGGTCCTGGGGTGTATCTTCTAGAATGGGGCAGCACTATATCCCAGAGCTGGAGTTGTTGTTGTTTGCCTTCTTGCCAAGATGGATGTCATGGTACTTCTCGGGTTTAGAGACTTGAGAGGTAGCAGTGGAGGGAACGTTGTGATGAAAAGGGGGTGGATATGGAGGAAGAGGGGAATTGTTCCCTTGTTCAAGTTCCTGAGAAAACATGAGAATCCCGTTCTTGACCATTCAGTAGAGCTTGCGCTGTGTAATGATTGAGTGGATTATGTAATTTTGGTCATAACCATCAATAAAAAAATGTTTTTTTTTTAAATGTTACATTTTTATTTGTATATATCTTTATAAAATTGAGGTGTGAGGGTTTGTGTATATTCAATTAAATGAAAAATGAGGAAAGTTTTAAGTCATACTGATCGATGAGATGTTGGACCTAGTGTATCATGGAGGAGATATTTCTTGGCCTTGAAGTTAATCTTTACATTTACACATAAACTTTTGGAAATATGCAGTGTTGGTTAATAGGTGTACATTGGGAAAGATGGAGCTGAGAAATGCCACCGAGAGGATTTGATAAGGAAAACTAGAGAGGATCCTCTGGTAGATATGTGGGGTGCACTTAAATTTCATTCTCAATCCATTAATGCGACACGGAAAATCCTTTTTGTGTTTCCAAGCAGAACCTTTGTTCATTTATTAAAGCTAAGATGAACCTTTTATCTCTAGAACTCATATACTTTGCTTATCAATTAAGGTTTAGTCTAGTCCTCCCATCGTTAGTGTGCTATAATTTTGAAGGATCTAATCAAACCTTGGGAGTGTCATATCTTTGAAGAGACAAATGCACAACTACATTTGGGCTAGAAAAGAATGATTGAAAAAGTGGTTGGCAAAGATATTTTAAGCTTGGATGAGATTAGGGGACTAATGATCCATGCAATCGTTGGTCAATTCACATGAATAGAATTTAGAGGACAATCATGTTTGCTCTGGTTGGAGGTTGAATGGAATATGAACTATTGGGTTATATGTTAACTTACAATATTATGGTATATGGTTGGATTTTTTTTAGTTTCAAGCAAACATGGGTGTTTAAGTTGTTATAAACCAATTTCCTAGTTATGGGATCCATAAGAGTTTGTAGGGAATCCTTGGTGTCAATTCTCATAAGGAGCCTTTAAAAATTCAACAAATTTTGGTTTCTCCTTCGGGTTTCCTTTGTAATTCTAGATCCAACCTTGTATCGCTATGATTGCAACTAAATTGATCAAATTGTAGCCGCATAAGATAACTATTGGTTGAAGGAGGATAAGAGAATGGAAAAAATTCACATTGAAGTAGATATGCGAGGACACTCCTGGTGGATTTGGAAATTCATTAGAATTTGTGATATCTTTAAACGTTTAACTATTGGAAAATTCCTTCATGATGTTCCTAGTGCCACAAACTCAAACAGTTGTGGAAGAAATTCCCTAATCTAGTTGGAATGGGCATGAGTAGGCCTTGCAAGATGTGGGTTAAAAAAATTGCCTTGAATCTTCAAAGGCCAATAATGGAGAACCAAAAATATCATACTTAGATGAAGATATGAAAGTTGAATAATTCATGTTTTCTCCACTTCATGATATTGAATAATCGAATCCCTTGTCCCATTAGTTTGGTGAATTAAAATGTTTCTCATTTAGATGGATGGCGTTGTCTTCTCCATTTGAGGTAAACAACAACACAGAAACACACACACACACCCAGATATATATATATTGGAGGGAATTTTGGATTCAAGAGTAGTAGGTGTAACCCCTATTGAAATTCCCCAACACCCTTGATGTTATCAGATACCCCTGATCCTTCACTTATTCCAAGTGGCTCATTGTGTAGTCTAGTCCTAGGATTTGATAATCCAAAGGAAAAGTAAATATATCCCACATAATGTCAATTAGAACTATAAATTGAGTCCGTAGAAGGAAGAGACTTCTAGATAAAAGTGTAGAGTGCACATAAAAAGATGGTACCCACTTTTATTACAATGAGCACTACAAGGAAAAGGCCCTCTAGCAGAGGTTATAGTGAAAGCCCCTAAATAAAGAGCCCAAAAATATGTTTATAACAGAGGTTTCTAGCGAAGGCACACGGGAGAAGGTTTTAGTGGATTTTTTTTCGGTGAATTTACCAACAAAATGAACCAATTCATTTCAAAACATAATACACCAGTGCGGCTGGAAATTCTACCACACCGCGACAAAAAAATTATTGATAAAAACACAATTAATTAAAAAAATCGTATTATTTTAATACGCATAGAGCGGTGCATTAGTAGATACTCTATGCATCGGTGCATTTTACAATAAACGCCCTGGTACATTACATAGATTATAACTCACTACATTATCAATATATTTCTAATAGAAAATATAGTAAATGGTGCGCTAGATAATAGTAAACGCACCGGTGCGTGTTTAATTAACAAACGTATTGCTTGTTATTATAAAAAACACATTGCAAAACTTGTTAATTCCCATTACGAAACCCTACTATTCGGTGCGTTGGGTTTCCGTATGCACTGGTGCGATCTACTATCACCCGCACTAGGACATGATTTAATAAAAAAATGCGGGGATAACTCATTTTTACCTTTCTCAATGCGTTTTTATCCCAACTTCACCAGTACTTTACCTTACCCACTTGGACACCCTAACATTCATGGTCCATGTGGACTCATTCTTCACCCATATAGGCTACTGCTTCTAGTCTGAATTTTGACAAAGGGTGGTCAAAATTCAAATTTTATATACATAGCCAGGATGCCTCCCCGATGGGGCGTTCAGAAGATAATTTGACTCTCACTTCATAATTTAATTTTTTCATGGATTACTTTTTAGAATTCAACATTAATTTATATTATTTTAGAAAAACAATTAAAAATTCTCCACGGTGCATTCAAGCCGTTCAGTTGGCACTGAATAGTGGTGCACCCTGTAAATTGTTATGAGATGCACTGCAAACGGTGTGAGCTGAACAACTCGAATTCACCTCTACACCATAAAATTTATATAAAACATAAAAATGGTAATCGGTGGATTCAATATTTTTGAGCATCGATTATCGAGTGCAATTAAATATATCAAATGTACTGATTAACAATACCTTATAAATGAACAACTAAATTTTACGGTGTTCCTAGCGAATGTCACTACAGCAATATCGATGCCCTGACATGCCATAGGCGCACCGGGAATGAATGCACTGCTACACTGTAAAATTAATATAAAATGTAAAAATGGTAATCGATGCATTCAATATTTCGGAGCACCGTCTATCTAGTGCACTTAAATATACCTAACATATAGATCAAGAATACTTTATAAACGAACAATTAAATTGTACAGTGCACCTAGGGGATGTGACTACACCAGTGTGGGTTCTCTTACGTTTCATAAGCGCACGGGGAATATATTTTAATTCCACATTGACAATTGTTGAAAAATGTGCACTTGGTTTATGTAAATCCACCATTAATGTTGTGCTTACTTGAACTGAATGCACGAACAAATGAATAGAATAGATAATTGATGGTGTTCTTTAGTCACGTCATTGCATTGGTATCAATGGTATTACATGACATAGGTGCACCATCCATAGTTTAATATAAAAATTTAAAATCTAATAGGATGCAGTGTGCTTCAATCATTCAATTGCACCATTTATGATGGACATGTTTGTATGACATGCACCATCATGTAAATACCAAAACAAAATGTTAGGTTTGATGATTTATTAAAAATCTAATGACAATGTTTCCATGTCACGTCAATATACAAGTGTCGGTGCTCTGATGTGACATGGGCACACCATCATTAGATTTTTATAAAATCATTAAATATAATGAACAACGATGCATTTATGTTATTAGAAGCACGAGTGCACTAACGTGATTTACTTGCACCATTCAACACATTTTATAAAATATTCTATTGTGTAGGATATTTGGTGCACCGTTTAAATAAATTTTAAATATATTAAAATATAGTATAGTTGCAATCTTCTTATTAAAGAGCACTGTTGGCAGTGTAGTTGGTTAACTTAAGCACCATATGTAGTGCACGTAGGTTATATAGGTGCACCGATAGTAAAAATTTATTTTTTGCAAAAAAAAATATTATTGATGTAACTATTAAATATGATTTTAATAGTATGAAATATGTGAAATAGAGATGTGACAAGCAAAAAGCATCTCAATAGGAGCGTGCTTAGTTGGAGTAGTACAACATGGTTAAATTATGGGAGGCTAGGGAGAGGGAGAGGGATTTTTACCCTCACCCCATTACTGCACAGACTATAGATCTTTTGAGAACTCTTGGCCTCCTCAAGTTTTATGAGGAGGCTACATGCCTTAGGGGAAATTATTTATTATTATGTCAGTTCATCCAATGTTGGAATCATCATAAGCAGGAATTTCATGTTGGTGTCGGTTATTGTTTGTGACCCATTGAGGAGGATATTTATTTCATCACTGGGCTATCTAGGAGAGGGGAGTATTTACCCCAGTTCCCTGATGTCCCAGCTAGTATTTCAACAGAGAATCAACTAGATTACTCTCTAAGATATATCAGTGATGTGGTCATCCACCACTCTAATTTTTCAGGTGAGCGATGGGAAGCTTAGGATCTCTACTTTTGGTCGAGAGGAGGTTGGGTGCCTCTCTCTTTTGCTTACGATGCTGGCACACTTTACTAGTGATGGGAAGCACATTAGTTTCCCTCTATTGTATTATGTTGAATTTTTAGTATAGATACATAGATGCATTAGGTGGCCTACCATTTTTTTGTGGCAGACTTTTTATGCTTTGGATAGGTGTCATGCAGTCATTCATGGGAGGTCCAACTTCGCTTTCAGTTAAGAGTTTTTTTGTTTATTTTTTGAGAGGTTTTCAGCCACGAGGACATCATTTTAGCACCTACCTCCTAGGCCAACGACCTAGGTGTGTATGCACATGTTGGGGAAGATGATGCCCAAGAGTGGAAAACCTGAGTTCCCATTTAGGATCACCTTATATGTGTTAGAGATATTTGGTATTGAGGAGAACCATGTACTAGTGATGGTGCCATATCCATATGCCATCTTAGACTAGAGAGGGTGCCCCGAGATATTCTTCACACTGGATGAGCCACCTGATGAAAGAGGTAATATTAAATTTATTTTTAAATTACTCTAGTTTCATTTTATTCTCTTTATAGTTCATGCAAATGAAATATCTTATAAATATTAATTTGTTTAATGAAATTGTCTAATTATTATTGTGTACTATATATTTTATAGAAATTGGCACATTTGATGCTGAGTTCGGGCCGCATTCTCTCGCTCATGAGGATGAGGATACCAAGGAGCGCGATCAGGTTGAACCACAATTGGCTGGAAGACATCTTGGCCATCGTCTACATAGGCCCCATGATAGGTATCAACGAGCAGTGGCAGACATGTTGGGAACATTGTTGGTAGATGAGGGTGTTCATCCTGTGCAGGTGCACGACATTCTTTGATGACCTTAGCTTGTGGATATATGGAGGATTATTCCTCGTCACATGAGGTTGTTGATGCAACATGTTGTCGGTGCACACATTCAGATGGATTCTATGAGGGATTATGATCATCCTCCTGCTCCACCTCCTCCACCTACACCGCCTCCTCTACCAACTTTGAAATATACTTCTCCACCTTCTCCTTTGACTGCTGATATAGGATCCAATCCCACGTGCCTCCTCCTTACCCCCCACATCCAACATCTCATCCACCTCCTCCTGATCCTCCTTTATCATCTGATACATCTCCTCGACCTCCCCTTTTTCAACCGATCTAGCTTATGATCCATTATATCTATCCAACTAAACAACCTCTCTAAATCCATCAGCTCCCCCTGGTCCTCAGCCACTAGTCCCTTCAAGTTTGGAGAGGATGCTTAGATCGGGTGAGATGATCNACTGTTGGAAGTTCTGAGGGTAGTAGACCATCTAATTAACCAGTTTTGTGTTCGAAAACATGGGATTCACCGTCTGATTTGAAATCACAGTAGTAGCCAGTTTTTGAATGTTCTACTGAATGGGATTGATGGGTATAATAGCCCTGGATTGTTGCATTCCAGGAATATTTCTCGTTCCTTGTTGGGGTATAGTTCCCTGGGCTTGTTGTGTCCCAGGAATGTTTCCAACTCCTTG
>NWUY0300038927.1:6702-19583 GCA_004151065.3 Larix sibirica
GATATGTCAACTTCTCAGGGGCACAAATTTTGCATACAAAGTCCATTTAGGTTATTTATTTGACTGTTACAAAGGTTTATTCATGCTTTATGATTTTGAAAATACATACAATCAAATATTTTTTCTGGCCTAATTCAATGGTTGAAAATGAAAGTGAAATGCCAAAAAAATGCACTCAAATTTTTTGACCTAAAAAATTGTATTAAATTGCCAAGATGTGGAACCATGTTGAATAAGTGGAGAAAGTGGGTAGCCACTAGTATCCACCTAGATTAGTTCCCCCCCAGGAATAAATTGTCCCCATTGCATCAAGTTCCTCCTTCAAATGGGGAAACTTCTACTGAATTTGACTCCTGGTGAGCCACTTACTCTAGTGAATAAGTTGCCCTGCTTTGGAAACTTGGTAGAGTTGTATGTTTTATTGATAGGTTCTCTTTATCTTGGCATCCATGATCAAATTCGATGTCACCTACTCATTGCATTCATGAATTATTTCTATAGAGGCCAAGTGCTCAACCACCCTTGAGGTGTCTNTAAATGTTCACGTTAAGTTAGTATTATATACATATTTAAATGTTTATGTTAAGTTAGTATTATATACTTATTTAAATGTTGACATAAGCATCTACACTGAGTAAGGACAAAACAAATTAACTCTCTCTCTACATGAATTTTAACATGTATATGTACTTAGGTGCTAGTAAGTCTCGACAACGAGCAATAATTTTGTGTTTTATGAATATCATCAACCACAAAACTCTTCTTATCGCGGTGAAAACATGTGACCATGACATCCCTTAAACCAAAAAGGAAACATGCGCAAAAGAAAATGTAACATTATGAGTGTATCAAGAGGAAGCCAATAGTAGTGTATCCATTTACACCTAGTGGTATGGGTGAATATGAGTACTAGTTGAGTTCCGATTGTTGAAATGAGCAATTAGATTAAAATTTATTTTGAATAGTGTGTTGTTGTTAGGAATTCTATGTCAGTTCATGGTGCAGCTCCTAAGTTATGAAGACACACTCGTATCAAATAACAAACCATTTTCCAAAATAATTTGCTTATATCAAAATTGCAACAACACGTGTCAATGGCAATGTTAGGGACATTGCCACCACGCGGCTCTTGGTTATTGTAAAGTGAATGTTGGTCTTGCTAAAAATGACTAGATAACAAGAGGATGAGCATTGTTGGAACAAAGGGATGATTTTTTTTTTTGAAATACAAAAGAAATCATAGTACTATTTTTAGGAGTTGAAGTTAAATTGAAACAAACTTCTTTAAGCATGATCTTACAAGATTTGGTAAGGGGCATCATAGATAAATGTGTAATGACATCAACATCTTGCATTTTGAGTATGGACAATAACTTAATATAATAAAATCATTTTCATCATTGATGACGTCTATGTAGCAATTATTATGATCAACTCTCTAAACCACTTAAAATACTACGGTTAGAGTAATAGTAACAAATAATCATCAATGTTTATACATTTTTTACACTATTTAATATTTTCCAATATCTTTACCAACTTCATAGACATTTGGCCATAATATTTAAAATAATAATAATAATAAATTTGATAACAAGACACCCTACTCTCAAGCACATATTAAGAAGTGTGGTTTTCCTTTTCTTTAGAATGTGGACCCTCTTTATCCCACCTCAATATTGGTAATGTCTAAAGCACATATTAAGAAGTGTGGTTTTCCTTTTCTTTGGAATGTGAACCCTCTTTATCCCACCTCAATATTGGTAATGTAGAAGTTAGACATTTTTTTGGGCATGACAAGACACCCTACTCTATGAAAAAATATTATGGTGAAGTGTGGCTTTTTGGCATGTGGACCATTTTCATTCTATCTTAACGTAGAGGATATACATTTTTTGGCATGACAAGATTTGGTGGAGACACTAATGGTAATGCTTAGATCAACATTGTTTGGATTAAATTATATTTAAAAAAATATATTCTTATGCCTAATAATAGAGACCTGTGATAGGGGGTTGAGTTTTTAAATTTATATGGGGCATTAGAGGCACCATATCAAAGTCGATAATCGACATAGAGGGTGGATCAAGTTAAACCATAATTCTTTCACCAAGTAACTTTCCCAAATCATTTAGGTTTGACTTAACATGTATGTGACAAGCAAACATAAAATTCATGACATTGATCCTAATGGATCAACATATATGCATGATTTCATATCTTTTCCATGATCAACAATTTATTTGAATCAATTCAAAATATAACATTATAGGAAAATAACGCATTTTAAAAATCATAACATCCCTAACCAAAATATCAAACCTAATTATTTTTCACAAATAAATTCAAATACCAAACCTATATGTTCTTTATCAAAATATCAAACCTAAATGTTTTTTCACTAAGGAATTTCAAATACCAAACCTAAATGTTCTTTGTCAAGGGATTCCAAATTCTAAACCTAAATAATCGTTAACGAGGTGCTCTAGAGTCCCAATATGGGGGAGATGTTGTCACGTAACTTACTCAATTTTCGACACAAAAAACTTAAAAAAATTAAAAATCAATGTAGATCCATCTTAAATGGAGATCAAATTTCTTGAGATGTTTGTCTTTACTTAATTTTAAAATTTACACAAAAACTATAAAAAAGGAATTTGATAGATATGGATTTAGGATGGATCTATGTTGGTTGTAATCTAAACTAGGAGGTTATCATAATATAGATATCCCATTATAAATAGACTTTGAAAATCTTATGTAATAAAGATTAACAATAGTTTGAAATTAAGAAACATGAAATTTGCAATTTTTTTTAACAAACCCACAATATATAATTTGAGCAGCAATGTGGCCCCAAAAGCATTCTTATTGCTACTTCAAAGTTGGATCTAAATGGGATAGTAACTCATTCTGTTTTGAAATCTACATGCCATCAAATAATATCCATGTGCTATTGGATCCAAAAGGGTACATTGTTGCAGAATTATGAAAGGTTTTCAAAGTCCATGATAAACGATTATAATTTGCCACAAGTCACACAATTCATGACTTTGTGCTTGTCCTAGCCACTAGAGGAAAGGGACTAAATGTTACAAAGTATCTTTCTCCAGTGGTTGCCCAGCTTCAACTTCCCTTTTCGGATTGGTGATCTATGCTTTTTTTTCATATCAAAGGTTTGACCTCCACAATTGCTTTGGTCTAAATCTCTTGAACAATAATAAAACTGTAACTTAACACTTGACTTGAATTTAAAACCTCATGCGGCTGAATCCAAGTCAATCTGCCAACACTTAACTTGAATGTAAAACCTCATAAAATCCCAAATTACCCAAGAAGAATGGCTTTGCCAATCCAAGTACACACCTAATCCAAATAACTGGTGACACACCTAATCCAACTCGTGACACACCTAATCCAAATAACTCGTGATCTTTGTGCATTCCAAGCTCGCTTCCCCAAAACACTTATTCCGAGACAAGACCATGACTTATGTGTCCTTGCCCGAGGTTCATTTGTCACGAAAGAGTAATAATACCCAATGAGATCTGAACACGACGCCAACGTACCCTGGCGTTATTAATAAAGGGAAAGAGGGACAAAGTTTCTTGATGTTCTCTCGGCAGCCATAGTCAAGTGGAAGTGGAGCACACCTCCACTTCCACTCACTGAGTGCGCATGGGTTTGAAACGGCCGTCTGACCCCACATTTCACATTTTCACCTTTCACCATCTTGACTATCTTATGTTATGGCAGCCTGGCAGGCCATTTACTCAGGTTTTCATACAGTAATGCAAGCATCTCTGACGTACTCAGTGAAAATAAAAGATATAAAAAATCCTCTGCTTTTCCTATGCGGAAATTGGAATCCTATGCTTTGAAAGCGCGTGCGTCTAATGTGAATGAATGAATTGTCGATTTATATATACCATTGGTTTGACAGATCTGTATTCATTACTTATCTTCTTATCCTCATCAGGGGCAATCCAGATGCTTCAGATGCCCCTCCTTAACATTGTTTCCGCCGTCATTCAACTTGCGCCAGTCACCAGTTTTGAAGGATTCAGGCGCTGTTTCTTGCAATATGAAGAAATTGATGTGTTCAGATTGTACAGTTGTGGATACAGAAGGGCTAGTTAATAGAAAATACAAAACCCATTTAAGAGGAATCTTATGGTAGACTGTTGGTTGTTTAAGATCAAGCAACTCTGTACCAGCAGCTGTATTTTGCTCTTAACCAGACCTTCTGCTATCCACATCCGTGCTATCCACATCAGTTTCTTAGATGGCAATCTATATGACAATTAAAAAACTATGGAACAGCACCCAAAAGTTTCCGGTCCCATAAAAGACTCAGGTATGTTACTTATGTTGCCAAAGTATTTCAGATGCTTGAATTCGTTATGTCTGATTTAAAATTTGAAATATAATCTAGAAGCCTTCTTGCTTAACCCATGGGAGTCTGCTGATCTTTTTTCTCTACGCCCAGTTCGCGAAGTTCTCCAGGTATGATCTCACTTTTATTATGGGTTGCTGTCTTTTCCAATTCATTGTTGTTTTTTTTTTGCGGGAGTGGGTCCTGGGACATATCATTTTAGGGTTCTCTGATAAAATGAAGTGAGAATGAATTTGGGCCCGGGGTAATCCCACCGGTCTACCCTGCACCACAGTCTAACTGACAATGGTTCCTTAATCATATGGCCATAATCTCTTTTGTGCGATGTAATCAGGTTGTTTGGATTTCCAGAATAATGAAGTTGTGAATTATTTGTCAGTTCTCAGTCTCAGTTTTAATATGGATAAATAAAGTAGTTAACCTGCTAAATGCCAAGTTCAGCCATGAAGATTAGGAAGGAAAATCCAAACTGAGCATGTGCCTAGTTGGCAATGCATAGTTAATTACTCCCAAGAAACTATAATTATGTTTTTCTTCCTTGTGACCACTTTGTTAGTAGATTTTTCATTTTCTTCACTTGT
The DNA here is from genome assembly GCA_004151065.3 of Larix sibirica. Taxonomy (NCBI): domain Eukaryota; kingdom Viridiplantae; phylum Streptophyta; class Pinopsida; order Pinales; family Pinaceae; genus Larix; species Larix sibirica. Next base: position 11,680 of record NWUY0300038927.1, read on the forward strand.
TCATGCTTCATTCCTTTCTGTCCTTCAAGCATTTGGAATCTAATTTTCCTCATCCCATTGTTGCTCAAGTTCATCAGCTATACTGCACCTCTGCTTCTCTCACTTCTAGACAAGTTCAGGAAATGTAAAAGAACTTGCTTCATTCTGGAAGGGAACTAGAATGGAAAGAAGACAGCTATGCACAGAGATATAATAAAATCATGGAAATCAAATTTGGGGTATTCCTCCTTGTTTACTACTTAACAGCAGTCCCTTTCTCCCCATATTGATGCAACATGATCTATAACTTATTGGGTTGTGATACTATTAAAGCTTTCATGTTGAGTTTGAACAGCTCCATATGTTAATTGTTTCAAATTTGGAAAAAGATATGAAATAGACAGCCAAAAACATTCTAGCAAATCTAGATCTAACATCAATGGTAGTTTGGAATATAAAAGGAAACACTAATTCATCCTTATATTATATTGCTACAGCTAGTTTATATACTGTGCAGTCTGGCTATACAGACAAAACTGTATTACGTATCTCATTGTGATCCATCTAGTATTTCAGCTTGTGAAAGATTATAGACATAATTTCCCTTTGACTATGGTGGGTATTTTTCTCAAAACAATAGTACGCATATCAGACCTGCACATATGTAGAAAACACTTAGATACATACTTAGAATGGTGCTTAGCTACAGAAACAGATATATAGCAACTGACATACTGAGACAGACATCTATATAATTTCTAATTCCTCAATACTGCTTTGGCATGGCTATCAAAACTATTCATCATGACTTGTTACTGTGTCGATCAAATTCTGGGCCTACTGATCTACCTCTTCATTTACGGCAATCTCCAACAGGGTATCTTCCAGAGGAGTGTCTTTTGGAGCAGAGTCTGAAGTGTTTGAAGCAAAGCCTTTGCTACCCTGGGATCGGAGATTCCACCTTTGAAAGCAGATCATAGACTCCAGCCTATTGGGATAAGAAGCACATTGTGTTCCATGGAACTTATCTGTTGCCTCAGCTCTGTAGAGGTGTCTTGAAGCCGGGATTTGATCTCTCAAAGTTTGCTTTGCAGGGAAAGAGGAGATTCAGTAATCATTGGTCTCACTTGTCAAGAATTATTGCTGGAAGATGCTGACGCTTCACGGAGATGTGAGAACAGAGGAATCCTGGAGAGGAGGAGAAGGCCCACCACACCAAAGCAGGAAAGCGCTCCCAAATTCCCAATATATAGCCTGCTAGCAGATGTATCAATACTCTTGAAGCTAATAAGATACTACAGCTCCTTGCTTTTATACCGAGATCTGATGCTTCAGGACGTTGAAATTTCTTCCATTGTTTTTGTGCCGTTTTCATGGAATATTAGACATGTTTGTATTGGAATTGGATGGATAAGTCTGCCATGTTGTTTGCAGCTTTAGAATTGTATTCCTGGAGATTGTGTCGTCCCTCCCAGTTGCGGAACCTCGCAGTCTTTCTAGATCTGTTTATCTTTCTCTCTATTTGGACATTGGAAGAGCTTGAGGTTCTTCCCAGTAGTTGAGCTACTATTACTTGGGAGTCAATTTTCCACTCTACGTCTTAATAGAAGTATTCCTTCAAGTAATGCAAGTGATTGTATATGGTCGTTGATTACTCCAATATTTCGAGTGAATTTCTAGTGCAAATAAGGACCTATGACTGCTCATGCATGTGTAAAACACTTATTATGGTCCAACCTCGAAAGGATTAACCTATGGCTGAATAAAAGCAGAAGGAAATGACAAGACAAGAATCTTAAATAAAAGAACATCAAGTTGGATATTAGGACAGCAAACAATCGGGAAATAAAGGATGGTGTCTACCCAACTGAACCCAAAACTTGTTTTTTAATTTTTTAGGATCTTATTATTTTATCGGAGCCCAAAAGCTTGTCACAGGTACCATGATCTTCATACTCGAATGACCAATGTAACCATTCAGCCAGATGATCAATCATGAGATTAAAAGAATCACAGTAAACCCTCCATTGCAAGCAATGATGATGTCTCCTGAGATAGAAAGATGCATTCATGTGCTTGCTGGTCAAGCAACCAAGTAAGTTTGCTAGCTCAAAACTTAGGACATGGGCCCCCACTATGATTAAGAAGAAACTAAAAAAAGCCAAAACTCTTCATATCTGCTTTCTGAAACACCTCCATCCTTCTCAAGACTCAACTCAACAGGATCATGACCAGTTCTAATAACCATGCAATGATCTCTTTAAAGAACAAAATCTGGATGAAAGATCATGGGGAAAATGTTCTTGTTGAACCCTCTCTTGCAATGGTATCTCATCAAACTTCTCTTGAATCATAGTTGAGATATGCAAGTATAGAACCTCTCGCTAATTCAATTTTACATGGTTGATATGTTGCTCTTCTGAAATTTAAAGGAATCAACAAACCCACATGTAAACTTTGCTCTTCCTTTTCATCTTCATAGAATTTTGTGTGTGGTTCAAAGTGATGCAACTACCAATTCATTAACATCCAGGGATGAATTATTTTCAATTTTGTCATCATTGTGCAATTCATCACATGTAAAGCTTCCACTATTCTATTCCGTTTCAGCAACAAGGAATTCATGTACTCTTAGGGCAAACTTAAACTTGTTGGATTCTCACTCCATAAGAGGAAACGGAACTCTCGATAAAAAAAACGAAAACATAATTCAATAAAACCCTCCTTGGTCAAAATGATTGATGAAAACAATTTCTTCTTCTCCCTTCTTAATGTGAAACTTCTTAACCAGTGAAAGATTATTCGACACCCACTGTATTGAGTCAACTTCCATGTTCGATCATTGATCCTTTTATAATGGAGTCGCAAGGGGAGACTCAAGTAACAATCTACCATTGTGTTCTAGAATAGAAGTTTAGGTTCATTCAGAACTATACCTTGTACCTTGTGCAGGGTTAAATTATGGAGATCTTTATTGGTTGTTTTGTCATAAAACCTGAGAATAACTGAGTTGTAAAGTGAGATAAAAGAATATAAAACAAATAAAAAAATATTTTACCATAGAATGGATATATTAGGATTGATGATGTCTTTGACGACTACTCCTGTTTGTTGTCATCACTAAACATGTCTCCATTTGGATTGGTGCATTTCTAGTCTTGGGCTGTCTGTAGGTATTGCATGCTGTCATCAAACAAATAACTCTGCACAGAACTCCAAGATGATTAGCACACAAAGACTTACACTTACTCTTGAGTTACTTGTAAACAATGATGATGTCATCAAGCAAATAAATCTGCACAGAATTCCAAGACACAAAGACTTGCTTTTGAGCTACTTGTAAACAATCAAGAGCAAGCTTACGTTTTAATTGGAAGTGGTTGGGATCAAATCTTAGAGATAGTTGTAACAACTAATTTGATGGAAACAAGTGAGATAAATTTGCTAAATAAAATTACTAAAAAATTCAAATAACTAGAAAAAACATAATCATATTATGAGAAGAGATGTATATGAGAAAAAAACATAATAATGAATAACGATGCACCTTGTGAAATGAAATAAAAGACAAACCTAATAGTGAATGACTATGCACTTTATAAAATGGATGTAAATAAATAATATGAAACAATTACAAACTATGTTGCTTTAAATAAATGGTAAGATTTACAATATATCCTAGATATGCTGTGTCAAATTTCCAATAATAAAAGTTTTAAATTATTTCAAATTGTGATTATAGTGTGTTAACTAAATTATAAGACTTATAATTAATTAAATAATTTCAAATTGTGATTATAGTGTGTTAATTAAATAATTCATTTTTTAGATTTGATAGACCAAAATTAGTTTTAGTGAACGTTAATCATCATCAATATAATTATTATTATTTTTTAATTATTTTGAAATTGTGAACTTAATAAAAAAATAATAATTAAACAAAGTCAAATTTTCAACTATATTTATTTCAAAATTATAAACATAATTTACTTTAAAAACATAATGACTAAACAAATTGACATGAAGATAATAAGATTCATAAAAAAGAATGAAAATTTCACTCTCATTTCCTCGAGTTTGCCTTAAAAACCTAACAACAGTGACTTTTTATTTTAAGTGAAAAAAAGTCTTACTATTTCTATTCATATTTGTGAATCAAAAAGTACAAAATTACACCAGTCTGCTAACAGTCTCAAAACATAACATTTCCCACATACATTCATAATGTGGATCTTAACAGCAAAAACAAGAAGACTATTAGCCCAATACCCTATATCCATAATAGGTCAGTCCTACTAATAGGAATTATACAAGTTGACTCTTCCCTGTTCAATACAAGAATTTTCTAAGAATTCTTCCCACTCCCCATGAGCCTCCTTGGACAGTGAATCAACAATAAAGTTGTGTTGACGATAAATATGCTCAAAGACAATGGTGGCTTTAGAATGCACATAGCATACATTTTTATAATTTATAGCCAAGTGCCAACTCTCATGATAGGCAAGAAACTTTTGCCACATTTCATTGATTGGAGCAATGAATTGTGAAAAAAAACGAAGGAAAGCCTTAAGAATATTGAATAATGGTGGTTTAAGTTTATTTATTTAGTAGATGGAAAAAAAATTAGCTAATCTAATTTTTTTTTTTTTATGAATAATGAGACTATTTTAATGAGATTTTTAAAAATATTGAATAATGATTATTTAATTTTATTTTTTTATTGAATAATGTTTATTTAATTTTAATTTTTTATTGAATAATATTTATTTAATTTTAATTTTAATGTTTTTATTGATAATGATGAAAATATTATATCTATATTTTAGCTAGTAAAACATTAATGAAAATGATTAAAGTAATTTAATTTTTTTTAAGATGAAGAAATTATAGTTTTATAATCCACAAATCCACAATTAATTGAAACAAGAGGATTTTGTTCCTTTTCATTTTTGCACCTTATCTTATTATATTAGATGTCATGTTTTTAAAGCTTAGTGCAATTTAGATAAATATTTTTCATTAATCAAAATCATTTTTTGATTTTAGAAATAGATTCAATGCCTTGGAATATCCTTATTCCAACTTATATTTGTGATTCTAACAACTCTTGCTTGATTTCAAGTAAAAATGGCCAAAAATCATTTTTTAATTACGAAAATAGATTCAACTCCTTGGAATATCCTTATTGCCGCTTATATTTGTGATTCCAACAACTTTGGATAGATTTCAAACAAAAATGACAAAAAAAACATTAAAAAAATTGTCCAAATCATCACAACTTTAAAATACTCTTTAAATTGAATATTTTGATTTTGCTAAAAGAATTGCATATAAAAAATTAATAATTTATAACCTATCAAATATAAACAATATTCGGTGGTAAACGCATCATAGAAAACTGAAATGTACTTGATTTCGAGATGTTAACACCAAAGTGGTGAGTCCTTCGTTAAATAAGATATGTGTCCCAATAACCATTAGTATTTAACTATTATATTAACTTTTACATAGCATATCCTTGTAAACTATGGTAATGGATTATTCATGTAGCATCTTTGTGACACAAAGTTTTATCAGTGTAAGTGAAGGAATGCGTGTTATTTTAACACTTCAAGCTTTATAAGGTATAAATACTATTAAATATATGCAACTAATGAATAAATGTGTGTTATTTTGACATTTCAAATTTCAAAACGGTAGAAATACTTTTTAAAAATATATAGCTCGTTAATAGGTTAATTTTGTTGAAAGTAAATATCTTAAATTTATAATTTTAATCTTAATTATTAAGATAACATAAATACAAATACAAGTGAATATATAACTCTTGAGTAGATTAAATTTGAATTATTCAATATATAATTTATGAATAAATCAAATTGAATGAAAGTAAACTTGTAAAATTTTAAATTTTAGTATTAACCAATGAATGTGTTCAGTAGAGGAAACAATTCAATTCAATGGTCTAATTATGTATATTTATTGAATACATAATCTGCAAATTGATTAAATCCAATGGAAATAATTGAATGAGTAGATTACATGTTTGATATTAACGTCAATTTTTTAATATAAAAAATGTTTCTAGTTAATTACATGATATATTATTGTTTATTAGTATCTACAAACAATAGAAGCCCATCTACCTCGACATGTAGAGGCATTAATGTGTATTTGTTTTGTGGATTGTTTTTCTACATACACTTGGTGTTTACTCAAGAGTAATGTGGGAGCAGTATGCTTTGATTTCCTTATGTGCGACATTTGTAGAACGTCGATGCGATAATGTGTATTGTTTCCCTAATTGTTGCTTTACATAAGTACACTTGGAATTTACACAAGATTAAAATGGGAGTGGTGTGCTTTGAGTCTCTCTATACACACAACATTTGCACTAGACAAGGTTGTCGTGAACAAGGTTTCCAAGGCCATCATTTTCCACTTCCCATGTACCACTGAAGAATAAGCTCCCATATCTTACTACACTGTACCTATGCCTATAATAATAATAATAATAGGGCACAAGTGAGCCAACCATACCCTCCATTAACCCCAGTGATGTGATGGTGAAAAGCTTGGTTGGGTTCAGGGCGAAGAACTTAAAAATCGTTAGAATAATTTACTCCAATTATTGTGAAATGGAGAGAAAGAACAATCTTCCAAGATCAAGCTCTCCTTGCAAGTCAACTAGTTAGTTGTGTAGAAGCTTCCATCCCAAAATTTGTAATTGCATTCTAAGTACAGACACCTTTATTTGGTTGGAAAACTATATCATTTAGAGATGAAAAAAAATTGATCCAGTGATATGGTCAAACTATTATACTCTTAATCCAAGCTCATGAGAAAATAGGCACGTTCGTGTGTGATAGAGCCCAATTGCAACACAACCAAATACACAGCTAAGCGATTAAATTTTTGGAACTCTTTATTAAATTAGCCCTGACGAGCACTACCCATGGGCCATAATTGTGGGGGATTCCCTGCCTGTCGATGCCTATGGGTGATTGATGCATCCTGCATCAGTAGCAGTTGACATGATTTTCTCAAACCGTTTTGCTCAGTTAAGAATTTACAACTATTTGCACAATGCAACATCTTTGAAGGGCGATTGAGTTATGGATTTCTTTTTTTTGCATGTTGACATAGGTGGGGAAAATTTGTTTGTGCCTCTCGTTGTAGACTTGAAACCCAAGTTCGAGCAGAGCATCACGAGTAACATTTTAATCATTGATTTTTAGCAGGAATGTAAAGAATTCCATAACTTAATGTTGAAGGAAATCAAACCAAGCAAGGTGGATCTTCTTGTTTCGATGTGGGCTACCTTTGGTTACAACAAGTTATGGATCATCACCCTAGTATCACATGGTTAGTGTTTCATTTTTTTCTTTGATTTGGTTCGAATGATGTATAAGGAAAGAAGATGATGTTGTGCGAAAGATATTATTGCATCTCTTGAATAAATTTGTGTTCCAAGTTTCTAGTGAGTTTCCATGGAGACTAGTCAAAGATGATCTCAAATATATCCCTGCTGCACTAAATGCTTGATGATGTAAGCACGTTTCCAAGGATTGCTCACAATTCCATGAGACTAACATCACAACAAGTGAACCAATCACATTTAAGAAAATTTCAATGATAAGAAAATTCAATTAAATAATATAATTTGGATGCCTAAGTCTAGCTTTAGCTCTCGGAACAATCGACCTTGTACAAACATACTAATTCCCATGTCTGATTCATATATGTCATAGGGACATAAAAACAAAAAAATTATCTCCTTCCATAGGTAAGGAATACTATACATATATACAATACCAAAATATACCAAAATAGATAATAATAAATCACACACACACACACACACACACACACACACACACACATATATATTTCAACATTTTGTTTCACATTAATGTTTTCCTACC